>JAQQSO010005435.1:0-12055 GCA_028658305.1 Pachyuromys duprasi
AAACTTTTACGCAAGATGATGTAAATAATTTTTTTCTTCCAATATCTGCAAGGGTTTTTTCAGGACCCCTGTGCATATCAAAATCATCCAGTGCTCAATTCCGTTATACAAGGTAGTATAATATTTTCATATAATTAAAAATTCTGCTTTATAATTAAATCACGTCTGCGCTATCTAAACTACCTAACACAGGATAAGTCTTGTATAAACAGTTGCTAGTTTAGTAGGCAACTAAAACTCTACTTTTGCTTTGTAGTTGGTTGAATGTATAGGTGAGGGAACTGGCAAACAAGCAGCAACTGAGTATAGAGAAAGCTATGAGCAGGTGATATGTGTATAAAATACACGTTATATAAGGGACTTAATCACCAGAGTTTGACTTCTGCAAGAAACCCAAGACACAATCCACTGTAGGCACAAAGGGACAGAGATACAATCTTCAACAGACAACATCTTCTCCAAAGACTCACAAACACATACTTTAAGAAGCAACACCAATGACATTACTGGAGTATCTGAGCCATAAATAAGATATAAGGAAATGTAGAGGTTCAGAGCTAGTGCCTACTTTCAGTGCATTTATATTCATACTTGAAATACCTAATACAAAGGAAAATCAGAATATACAATTTACTTTACAAAAGTAATTATCTTGGGAGGGAATGAGGAAGGGAGCTACAGCTGGGATACAAAGTGAATAAACTGTAATTTAATATAAAAATTTTAACTAAAAATATCCATTTACAACTTTTAATTTCATCTGGGTTATTCATTTGAATTACACAATAGTATGGCTGTTACCAGAGCTTGAACAGTTATGTGATGTATAGTAACCTAAGCTCCTTTTTTGTTTTGATGCACTACAAAACATCCTGTATCTTCCATTTCCTCATAAAATCCCAACTGTCACTACTTTTACTGTTTTCTACTATTCCTAAGTTTTACCAAAGGCTTGAATTTGGCAATTTGGGTTCACATTGTGCCTTTCATCTGGCCACCCTACTTGTGACCCTTCTCATCCACACAACACACGCTCTGATCTGTCCTGAGAGCCTGCTGATATCCATCCTCGACACATCCCAGGCTCTCAGAGTTAAGCTACAGCTAGCACTGCGTCAATGCTGGTGGGCTGGCAGCACTCCAGAACTTCATCCTGGGTAACCTTGTCTATCCTTTTGATCTTAAATATGGTCTAACGTGACAATGATGAATTGGCTTAAGGGACCAGATGTGCTGTTTGTGGTAGAGAACCTTGTCACAATAAAAGAGAAGTGAGATTTCTATATATGGCATTATTGTACTTCAGCTGATTTAGAGATTGCTGCTATGTTCACACCAGTCTTTGTTTCAGCTCAGTTTTGCTCTGAGATTTATAGGGTCAATGAAGACATTAAGCTTCAGTTTCCTAGGACAAGCTCATAACTGATCAACGCTTTGTTTTTTTCCCTTAGTATTGGGGTCTGAACCCAGGGCATCATAGGTGGGAGGCAGCAGTCTTTCATTGAACAAAAGGTCTTGATTTAGGGATCCCTAAGTTGTTTTTACTACAATTCATTCCATTATGTATTTAATATGCAGTAGCGTCTACAGTCAGGGTTAAACATGAGTCCTTAGATCGAAGGAACTAAAAATGTTAATATTAATATTAACTAAATATTAACTTACATTAAAAACTTGACAAAGACTTGGTAGTTCAATTTGTTTTCCTTTTCACAATATTAGAAATCTATTTTATAACTACAAAATAAGCATGAACTGAAACTTTTTAGAACAGACATTATGATGGTTATGAAAAGAAGTATGAGTCTTTGATTTTAAAAATGTGGCTAAAACAAAATATGTAAGTATGAATTGTGTATCAGCCAAACTTTTAAAATAAAGAAAAAATAAACAATTTGTAATTTAGTGATAAAGCATGTTCTGAGTTTTAAGAAGACCTGAATTACAAAAAGACAATATTTATTATTCTGAGATTCAAAATATAATTTAATATACAATGTAAAATTGCATAAAGGAAGCATATTCTATTTATTTTTACATTAAGTGCTACTAAAAGTCTTTGAAATAACATGTAATATATTTAAAGCACATCACAATTTGTACCAAATACAGTTTCATCCCCCATAGTGTTTAGTGGCTACCTTACTGAATAATAAAATTAAAGACAGATCTCTAGATCAATTCACGGAGAGGTGGAAATTCAATTTTCTACTTGATTACTCTACTTCACTTTTTACCTAAACATTACATCCACAGCAGGCTTAGTATGTATAGAAGATCTTAATCCAGTCTTTCTAGTTTAAATACTGTTTTCTGTAGGTGAATTCAGCTTTGAATCTTCTTTTAAGAATTCAAAAAAAAAAGTTGGATCCTTGCTCTAAAAAATGTTTGTGGTTTTTTTTTTTTTTTTTTTGCTATAAGTTAAACTGTTCCTCTTACCTTCCATGTACCAAGGGAACAAAAAACTATATATTATCCAGAAAAATGGCTTCAGTGAGTAGTAGCACTTGCTACTTAGCCCATATAACTGAACTCAATCACAGGAACCCACACTGTGCAAAAAGAGAAATGATTCCCATAAGTTGTCCTCTTCTGAGCTCCATATGAGACAGACAAGAGGAGAGTGTACATACATACACACAGAGAGACAAATACATAAATAATATAATAAAGGTATTTATGAGTTCCAAAGTCTGTACCTAAGAATGAAACCTTATATAAGTTAAGGTATTTATATAAATAATAATGCTTGGGTCCTAATTAAATATGGCTGGTATTCCTATTTTTTTTTAATTGCAATACTGTGCAGGTAAGATGGCATGAGGGAACAGGGAGAAGACAGTAGTCTACGGGACATCAGAAAGGGCCTAGAGCAGGTCAGCTCTGCAAATACCTAAATTTTACATTCATAGTCCTCAGAACCATGAGAAAAGAAATGTATTTCTACTGCTTCAGCACCAGCTTATTAAACATCGTTAACAGTCGCAACTAAGTACACACGAAGATACATGTATTATTTTACATATAACCCCAAAGACAGATTCATCCTCTAAACACTATAAGAATTACATATTAGTAATTCAATCTGAGATGTTAATAAGAGAGCATTTGTGTAGTGGTTTTACAATGCATGCTATTAATCATGCCCACTAACAATTATCTTAACTCAATTCCAGTACACTCCTCTTACTATTATATATATATAATACACACACATTTAACTGCCTTCCAAAGTCCTGTTTCTTCATATTCTGAAGTTTAATATTCTCATAGGTCTATGCTATACTTTGAAATGTATCCATTATTTTGAGATCTTCCTCTCATATTCAGCACATGAATTCTTAGCATAGGAACACAGTAACTCTGCCCTTGGAAAATGTTCATGCTATTTAGTTACGTCCTTCTCATCCTAGTACTTAGGAACTTGGAACCATCAGGAACAGTGTTTTCTCAAATATGTTTCTTCTACAATTATATTCATTGAAAATTATCCAAAAATCTTTTGAGTTTGAAAATGGTATAGTATGTGAGAGCTAGAAAACAGAGGAAAGGGCAGGGAAAGGTTATCTTCAATCATTGCAATCAGGTACACTCAGCACTTGTGGCTACCTGTCCCAATCTGGTGAAAATGAGCCTTCTTGACAGTCAGTATGGATAAAGGCTGGGGTCAAGTGGCCTTGTCATTCAGTGTTGGACTATTTGTGGTAGAGGAATTTTAATCCAGCAACATGGGCACTCTGGCAAGGGATCACATTCAAAAACCTATGTCTGTGTGATCCTGCTGGAATATACATACACTTTTAGTATACACCTTTAATCCTTTGGCTAGAATACAGACACACCTTTAATCTCAAACAATGATGTCTAATTGAGGGGCAGATAAAGTGACAAATCAGAGAAAGAGTTAACAGAATGACTCAGAGATAGGATTCACAGACTCACATGAGGACAGGAAAGAGAAGCTCTATTTAAGATAGCACAGAGAGCTCAGGAGTATAATACTGTCCAGTGCAGTTCAATTGAATGCGACTGAGTTCCCGGAGTTCAGTTTGTGGAGTTCAGAGGTAGTTTTTCCAAGCAGAACAATTCAGTCAGAGGCTGAGAGAAGCCAATTTGAGTCAGTTAGCTTTGAGAGGCGTTTCAAGCCAGAACAGCTGAGTTGAACCAGCCAGCCAGCATTCAGAAAGAAGTAGAAAGGGTGACCTTAATCAGCAGTAAGTCTTTGAGGCTGAAAACATTCTAGGCCAAGGTTAGTAGATGGAGGAGGGAAGCTAGAGACTTCAAGGTCTGAGCTTGCAGAACACCAGATTGTATGGAGCCTAGAGGATTCCAGGCTCAGACCTAGGCACAGTAGATAGAAACTATAAAAGCACTCTGGACTCAGCCCAAACCATGCATTAATAAGCTTTGGGTATGGCTCTTATCTCAACTCCTCATCTGAGGAAATAAAAACATTTCCCATTTGCTATACACAGATTCCAGGGGTGGAGAATCATTGTTTCAGCTCTAAACCCCCTAATGACTTAAATCAAGATCTAATGGACAGTTTCAATCCAATAGTTACACAGATGGCTCAGGTTCAATTACATGAGTTACAAAACCAAAATGAACCCAAAAGTTATGGTGGTGAACTCATAGGAATGGGCTGGGACACTAATAGGGATGAAGAGGAGGTAAGTGGATGTGAGAAAAGAATAATAACATATTGCTTATATGAATAAAATTATCAAATAACAAAGTCAAATTTTAAAAAGAAGAAACATAGCCTCTACATAAATAAGTAGTGGTGATTGTTTTTTGTTTTGTTTAAGAGCACAAGCCTTGAAGAAAACAAAAATAAATAAATAGCAATTATCTGGGTGGGCTTCTTCTGAGCTTCTAAAAATACAGCATTCCTCCTGAACTTACAGAGGTTGGATGGTTTTATGGGTGTGCCTAACAGCAAGTTCTCCATCACCTGGAATTGCCCTTAGCTAAGGGGAAAAGGTGTGGCAGTCCAGCCCTACAGTCACAGGTTAGACTCTGCCAACAATGATGGAAGGTTCAAAGGTTCAGAAACAAGTGCAATGCAGTTAATACTTTGAGTTTTGTTTTGTGATTCGCGACTAAGATGCAATCAACCTACGTCCATGATTCTGGCCCAGCATTGTGTTCTAGGTTAACTAAATAAACCCAGTCTCTGTGTGGTATTTTGGTTATACAGCTGTTTAGGACTAACAGCAAGCAATACCAGAAGATATATCAATAGTAAACATTAATAGCTCATTACAACATTCTGTTTTTTGTGTTTAGGGATGCTTTGACTATTCAATTTCCATGTGAATTTTGATGAGCATGTCAGTTTCTAATTTCAGCAATGATTTTCTTAGGGATGTGTTAATTGGATGACTTTAACTTAGTAAAATAAAAATTTACAATCACTAAACTCAAATGTTTTTACGTTTATTTAAGTCTTCCACATATTTTGATGATTTTAGTATATACGTTGGGATTGTTTGTTTGTATATATTATATATATATTTTAATATATAAATTATATATGTATAATTCAACTCAGTCCTCAGAAATTAGTATTATTTGATAGTGGACCTCATTCATGCTAAGATAATACTTACTGGTAGGAACATATTTCCAGCCCTATTCTTCTTGACACTACTCTCCATTTTCTTCATTTCTTTTAAAAATATAGAAAAATGACTGAATTTTGTATCTCAATATCACATATTAACATCAGGTTCACTCATTGATTGGCTCTATTTTAATTCAATTTATTATCTGATATAACCATGTCAATAAAGTAATAGTTTTCATTCTTAACCTGTCTAGGTGTTTCTTATTTATACTCTCAAATAGCTATGCTGGCTGAAACCTGAAATACAAAGTTGACTAAAGTTAGGACATGATGACAGCATACATCCTTCCATTTTTTAGATATTGAGGGAGTATTATTCAGCAGTTCACCTTTAACTATGATAAATGTGTGAGCTTTTTCCAAAATGCTTTCATTAGGTTGAGGAAGTTCCATTGTATTGCCATTATGTTGAGTTTGTTTTTCATTAAAATGTGCGGGAATTTCCATGTGCTTTTTGGATATGTATCGAAATCTCATGTTTCTATATTAGTGTATTAGCAATCTAAGATAAATTGATGAATTTTAAGATGCAATCTATTTTGTCATTAGGAAGATGAAAATCAATTGTTCATGATGTATATATTCATGGTGTATATTTCCTGTATCTACATTTACTTTGCTAATATTTTGATTAGAGTTTTTCTATCTATAGTAGATACAAAATATGTAGACATTATAATTTCTTCTGTTATTTGTGAACTTCACATTTTGCTAATATAAGACTCAAAGACTGATGTGGAGGTATTAACATCTCTATTTTCTCAAACAAAATTTCAGAGATTGTTACAAAAACTTCTCTAAAGAGTTAATTTTATTTAAATGCTAAGATGCCATGAGGGCCCATTGTAACATCTTGTTTAAACAATTTTTTTAAATGATGGGATACCATCAGAAATATTTTTGTGGAAATATTTTAAATTAAATTGCATACTTTTATCTATTGATGTACTTCAGACTGTTGTCACATGCTGGGAAAATATAGAAACTTTGCTCTATGTAGTTCTATGGCAATTTTATCCTCCCATTGCTCTTTGTTGCATCTGTTTTAATCCTACTCATAGTCTTACAATTACTTTATTGTACAGTCTTCAGTCAAATACATAAAGGGGACAAACAGTATTTACTTATATATACATACATACATTATTTATATTGATCCATATATTTCATGCTTTCATAATTCAATTTTCCCTGTAATTCGTATTATAATTTCTGATAATTTCATCTTATCCTTAAAGATTTTTCTTAATGTTCCTGATAAGACAGGCTTCTAATGTCTTATTCTGTAAACCTTATTTAATTTTAAAATTAGCATACACAGTGTCAGTTATAGTAATAACGGTTTCAAATAACATGTTATGGTGGATTCTCCTTCCCCCTAGCTTCTCCTCCCATGACTCCTTTTCTTCCTCCTCTTGCCTACTCCTTGGCCTTTCTTCTGCTTCCCTGTCTTATTTCATTTCGCTGTCCTACACCACTCCTACTTCCCTCTCTTGTGTTCTTCATTAGTATGTTAAATACACACAGTGGAATTTTACTCCATGATAAAATAAAATAAAATCTTGTACAGAAAAGTGGATGAAGCTGGAAAACATTGCAGTAAGCCTGACTCAGAATGGTAAGAACCACGTGCTTGCTCTCAAATGTGGACCCAAGCGTGTGGTGTGCACATGTATGTGTATGGGTTAAGCTTAAGAAATTGAAAATGAATGTGGTTTTACTTTTTTCTTTATTTAGAAAGGCATTTCATTGGACATAAAATTACAAATTTACATTCTCTTTACTTTCAAAAATCTGTTAATGTCATTCCCTTTTCTTGTGCTTTCCTAAGTTAACCGCACTGGAGGTCCTGTGTAGGTAACAGGTGTTGTGTTGGGCAGTTGCAATCAGTGACACTCTCCTCTCCACCCATGGTTTTCAGGCTGATTAGTTATCGCAGTATGCATCTCTGGACATTATTCTACCTGTGGTTTATATTTTTGCATATTTTAGTAAGACTTTAAATATCTTGGGTCTTACCTCTTCAAGCATTTGTATAGCTCCCATATTCTCTTCATGAATTAATATGGATTCTTACCAACATCCCTAAGGTCATCCTAAAGATTTCTGAGAGTCCATTTACTTTTCTTTGGCAATTTTTGTTGTTCTGCTCATACATTATACACTATATCAATCAACCTTTAAGTCCACTGATTCTTTCTCTGCCCTCTTGAATCACCTGTTGAGCTCCCCCTGTGGCTGTTATTTTAGCTATTGTACTCGGCAACTCCAGAATTCCCATTTAGTACTTGTTAAATAATAACTTCTATCTCCTTGTTAAGAGTCTTTTCACGTTAAAATATTATCATGCTTGTTTTTAATTCTTTAAGCATGTTTTCTTAAAATATTTTAATTGTGCTTTGAAGTCTTTTTCTACTGTACTCAACATCTGGGGAAAATCTGAAAGCTTCTATTGACTCTTTTCTTGCTCTCCCCGAATGGGTATGGATCATGGTTTCCTGTCTCCTCTTATGTCTGGTTTTGTTGAAAACTCACTTATTCATCACTGCCAAGACCATTACTTCCAGCAAGAAATGCCACCAGATGTGAATCTCAACCTCTGGTAAGATCAATTGAGTCTTTTTGGTCACATGCAAATTAGTTGTCAATCCTTCTAGTCTGCCAAGTCCCATGAGAATCCCCACACTAAGTTCACAAAAGGGGCACAGAGGAAGAATGGTAGTCCCGGATAAAAATGTCACAGATGGCCAGTTCCTACCCACATTTCAAAAGCCATGCAAGTAAAAGCAGGACTTGTGTTCCTGGTTGCCCGTCATGGATGTTCTGAAATGTTTGTGTGTTTGTTTGATCAATTTTAGATTCATTGTTGCTTTGAAAGGAAAGGTGACAGCAGCCTTTTTTTTACTACGTATACTCAGAGACATTTACACCACTTCTTTATTTCTTCAGGAACACACAAAAAAGTAAGAACAATTATCTAGGCAGTACATACCTGTACCTATAACACATACTTAAACCTAATGCTCAGGGAACACCATGGACACAGAGGCAGAAACACTGTAACAGCCAAAGGACACGTACATCTGCTAGGAGACTGTATTCCTAACAAGAGAGGGAAGATGTACCCATGATATCAAAACAGTATGTCTGCCTAAACAAGATGTAAATAATAAAGTCAGTTACCATTTCAAAGTTAATAGGGAAATCTTAGAGGGTTAGGGATAATGGTTCTCCCTCTTTTAACCTCTAGATAAAGAGGTACAGACAATTACAGGCAAAAAGGGGAGAACCAGCCTCCTCCCAAACAAGGAGATGAACCCTTTTGACAAAACCAAGTTGTCATCCCTAAAAACAAATATTGGCAACAATAAATAGGTTCAATAGATTATATTATAAAGTCAGATATATATCATAATATGAACAAACATACCTATATGCATAACAGTAATTTTAAAAAAAGAGGCCATGAATTTGGCTAGAGAGTGTGCACAAATGCTGTAAATATAGTGTGCATATGTAAAATTAAAAGAAATTTTAAAATATTTAAGGAATACCAAGAAGAGCAAGATCATTAGAAACATGTACATCTAAATTTTCTGCACAGGTAACATATAATGAAGTCTTATTTGTTCACTCTGAGAGCAAACACATGCACACAGGATCTCTCTATGCACTGAGTTTTCTCAATAGCCTCCTGTCAATGGATAAGTTTTCATTATTAGGAAATTCCAAGTGTTTTATATTTTAACCACATGTTACAAAAGTTAGGTAATTTATTGTTTTAGAAGATGTTTTTTAAAATTATTCTATGTGTCCCAGGGTAACATACTAAACCTTCCTAGGACTTCATTCTCTCTGGAAAAATAATTGACATGAACTAGCAAATCTACAATTAGGGAAAGTCTGGGCTTCTGATGCATATGTTATTCAAAGCAATAATGACTACCTAAGAAACACAGTACTGCTGAGAAGCAAACCAAACTATCTTTACAGCATGAAGGTAAGTTTTGATAAATTAAGCGTTCATTTAGAATTCATAAATAAATATATCTCTGAAGCGGATGCTGGTAAGATTAAGAGCATATGTGGGTCTAAAGTCAAGGTTTAGAGTAGTCTCTCTAGCAGTACATGTTGCTCTCCCCATTTGAGTGGAGATTCACTGTTGAAAGCAACAAGTCCTTTGATAATTAGAAATTTTAGGTTCTGTTATATTTTTAAAAACAAATGTATCAGCATTCATCAACTGTTTGGCATGGTCATTCATTTATTTTCAAAAAGGCTATTTTATAACCACATGTTCTTCCAGAAAGCCTAGCAATTAAGTAGAAGCTCAAATGACTGACAGTAATTATACAGGGACTTTCCTGTTGGTTAAGATGCAGGATTAATTAAACTATTGTGCTAAATCTTAGGGCAATAATTAATCAAAGACATGAACAGAAAGCTTATTTATTTGTTTTTAATATCAGTGTTTTAATCTGTGCTTAAGAAAGGCAAGGCATTGTAGAAATGTATTTTTATATTTCATCTTTTAGTAAGGTGAATTCAAATATTCTCCAATGGTAAGAAATAATGTCTATCCTGTTTGCCCTTCTGAATGAAGATTAAGCATCTTCCCTAGGTCCTCCTTGTTTAGCTTCTATAGGACTATGGATTTTACCATGTTTATCCTATATTATATGGCTAATATCCACCTATAAGTGGATATATACCATATGTGTCTTTCTGCTTCTGGGTTACCTCACTCAGGATGATCTTTTCTAGTTCCTAGCATTTGCCTGCAAATTTCATGATTTCCTTGTTTTTAATTGCTGAGTAGTATCCCATTGTGTAAATGTACCACACTTTCTGTATCTATTCCTCCATTGAAGGACATTTAGATTATTTCCAGATTCTGGCAATTACAAATAAAGATGCTATGAACATAGTTGAGCAAATGTCCTTATTGAATGATAAGGCATCTTTTGGTATATGCCTAGGAATGTTAGAGCTGGATTTTGAGGTAGAGTATTCCTAATTTTCTGAGAAAATGCCAGATTGATTTCCAAAGAGGTTATAAAAGTTTACATTCCCACCAGCAATGGAGGAGGGTTCCCTTATGGCCACATCCTCTCCAGCATGTGTTGTCACTTGAGTTTTAGACCTTAGCCATTCTGATGGGTGTGAGGTGAAATCTCAGGGTTGTTTTGATTTACATTTCCCAAATGACTAAGTATGTTGAGCATTTTTTAAAGAGCTTCTCTGCCTTTCGATATTCCTCTGCTGAGAATCCTCATTCAGAAGGGCAAACAGGATAGATATCACATTGGAAGTAGGACAAGACAAGGAACAGGACAGGAGCCTTCCACAGAGGACCTGCGAAAGAGTCTACCAACCAGGGTATGGAAGGAGATACTGAGTATCATAGCCAAACTTTGGGCAGAGTGCCAGAATCCTTATGGAATAATAGGGAGATACAAACAACTGGAGGAGACAGAAACTCCACAAGGAGAAAAACTGAACCAAAATACCTGGGCAAGGGTGTCCTGCAGAGACCAATAATCCAACTAAAGGTCATGCATGGATAGGACTTAGACCTCCTGTTCAAAGGAAGCCCATTTGCTGCTCAGTTTCCAAGTAGGTACCCGAGTAAGGGGTACACAGGCTGTCTCTGACATGAACTCAGTGGCAAGCTCTTTGATCATCTTCCCCTGGGTTGTGCAGCCTTGCCAGGTTACAATGGGAGGAAAACAATGTGGCCAACATTGATGAGACTTGATAGGCTATGGTAAGATGGAAGGGGAGGTCCTCCTTCCCTATTAGGAAACTAGGGGAAGAACATAGGGGAAGAAGAGGGAGGAAGGAGAAGAGGGAGGGTGCTGGATCAGGGATACAAAGTGATTAAAGAGTAATAAATAAGTATAAAAATAAAATTAAAGTTTAAAAAAGAAATAATATCAATTTCCAGTAACAAAATTATTCAAATACATTGCTTATTCAAATACATTGCTTATTCAAATACATTGTTTCCTAAAATACACTGTTTATTAATGCTAAATAATCTTATGTAATTCCTTATGTCATGGTGAATTAGGTGAGATTAAATGTATGATCAAAATGTTTAATAGGAAAGAGACAATCTTTATAAAATAACCCTTCTAGAAAATACTTGTTTGTCTTTTAAACCACACCAATTCATAAAATGCTTTGAACTGGTTAAAATTCTCATATTCCTATGTAATTAATTTATTTTCCTACATAGCTTTATTATTACATGTCAATGCAGTTCTGAAATAATATTAATGAGGAATGGATACAGAAATTGTGGTACTTTTACACAATGGAATACTATTCAGCAATTAAAAAGGAGGAAATCATGAAATTCGCAGGCAAATGGTGGGACCTGGAAACGATCATACTGAGTGAGGTATCCCAAAAGCAGAA
>JAQQSO010005436.1:0-12054 GCA_028658305.1 Pachyuromys duprasi
AAAAACATGTTTACATATCATAAACCAAAACGTCCACAACAGGTTGGTTTTGTGGTTAAGAGAGAAAGATAGAAAAGGAGCATACCACTGATGTGCTTCCATCATTGGAACCAATCACAAAGCCATCGGAAGCTTTTAAAGAGCGGACTTTACACAGCTCAAGGCTAGCTGTGGTGTTCACTGGATGCAGACACTTGGCGCTGAGGGTCTCTCCCTCCCATTAAAAATAAGATTATTGTATTTTATTACTACGCTAATATAAAGTTAATATAATCTATACCAGATCACATTCATGTCAAACACTTTCTTAAGTGCTTGAAAGAACCGTGGGCCCTTGGTATGTTGTCTATGGTGCTTTACTATGTGCTATCATACAGGTTATTTTATTTTAAATTTTAAAAAAAGACACTTTTTGGTTAGGAGGACCCTAGGGAAGTTGCTCAATCCTCATTCAGAAAGGTGTCTGATTTCTTAAAGGTTCCTCAGGTGATTTAAAGTGGATAAGACCTATTGCTCTAAAGTATGTGAAGTCTTTTCAAATTTGATATGCATGTTTCATTCAGCCTATTTGTGCAACTATGGTCATCCTAGTGTGTTTGCCTCGTAGAAACAATGTAAAAGCACATGAGATAACGTGTGTTAACCTAGGCAGGGCTGGTCCTTATTGTAGCACCAGATTTTCCAATGTATCCTTTAGGGAGTAAACTCTTAACACGACCAATGGAAAAAAAAATGACAAAGTCATATTTTAATTTCTCCACACTCGTCAGCATGTACACCCTAACGCTGTCATTCATAAATACCATCTGTCACAGATCATGCTAAGTATACTTTCTGTATTATTTTGACATATGTATATATAGTTATGTGTATGTCTATACACAGAGAATGACTATAAATAAAATACAAATACTAACACTCATTTGGAGGAGGTTTAATTTCTCTTTATGAAAGCTTATAAATGGCAAATCTTGAAAATCCTGTGATTGCTACATGGATCTGCTCTTACAATTCCTAATATTCAGCGAAGACTCTGCAAATACCTGGAGACAATGAAAAAATCCATCAAGTTAATGTCCTAAGACAGTATCACATTGTTTGGGCTGAGTTTTGTGAAAGGTCTAGTAATTGAAATTTAGAAACTGGAAATTCTGACAGACGTCTAACTAAACTGCTCCAAAATAATCAAAATGCCTGAAATACAGGGTTGGAATATTATATTTTTCAACAAACTGATATAAATATTTTTAAATTTTATATGAGAATGAAGCTATAGGGAGAGAAAAATAGCAGAAGGCATACAGAAAAAAAAAAACAGAAACACTGAAAATGATTACGGTGAGCTATTTTTAATTCAAATCCAGGAGAAAAGCACCTATCCTGGATGTCTTCCTGAGTGTATGAATATGGAATATATTAGACATCCAGGAAGAGTAGCATTTAGTTTCTCATAAAGATTTAACATAAATGTGGAAACACTGAAGTCTAGCTCTGAAAACCATTTCATAGATTTGTGGACTTGCAATATTTGATTCCTCCCACTTTTGTTTAAATTCCATCTCTCTCTCTTTCTCTCTCACTATATATATAGTCTATCTATCATCTATCTGTCTGTCTAGCTATTCTTCTCTCATACATCACATCCCAACCAGTTTTCCCTCTTTCCATCCCTCTCAGTCCCCGTGTACCTTCTCTCTCCCCCAGATCCATGTCTCTTTTATTTTCCTTCAGAAAATAGCAGGGCCTCCAGGGATATCAAAGAGTCAGAGATACACCAACTCCCACTGTTAGAAGAACACCAAGTTACACAACCATAACCTATGCAAAATCTCTTAGTATTAAGTTTTATTTTGGAGGTCTTTTTCAATGAGTAGGCTTTAAAAATACACTTACCTTTCCTAAACTTGCTATTTGCTGTGTACCTACTGTAGTACATGACTATGAAAGAAAACATGAATCATCTATATTTCTGTATTCTTGTGAGCTCGGAACATACGATATGAAGACTTTAGTTTTAAATATAACAATGTTTGCTGTATGATGTCCTATGACAGTTACATACATGTATGAATCATTTAATGAGGTACAATAGGACCCACTCCAAATTTAAAGTTTACAGATTGGTTATAGTTCATTTGATTATGTGTGTGCATGTGTTTGTGTATGTGAACTCAATACTAGAGGGGTGGGTGAGAAAGAGGGAAGGGAACAAAGGAGGAAAGGGTGTCAGGAGGAACAGATTAGGCTGAGTGACTTTTTGCTACTGAATAAAGACAATGTTCAAGACGGTAAGCCATGATGAACACTGTATTGCCTGGCAGAAATTATTTATCAGTGGAAGTAGGTATTCTGAGGAACAGCTTTAGGGCAAAGAACAAGGCAAGGGAAGGCTTCAGAAGCCTGGCTGTGAAACTTTGACCGGTCTTGCTAGCAAGTACTTGTAACTTCAAGTACAGTTCCCTCTTTCATGACTCTGCCACAAGAGCAGGTTGAACTGTTGAACTAAGTAGAGCGATATAAGGCAAAAATTAAAAAATAATTGTGCCAAAATAGGTAAATTACTTATGCTTCCTAACTTTTTCCAATTTGGTAATTTGAACACACTAATGACATTCAACATGTCAAATTTTGTTGATGACAATTCTTGTTCCCCTTTTTGTTCTCAAGGCTGGTTAGATATTTCATGCCTGTCTATTAATTTTGCTGATCATCTGTGGTCTTTGGAGTAAAATATTCAGCAGTTTTATAGTTGTGGAGGAATTTTACTAAAACTGTACAGTGTGAGTCATCAATTATATGACAGTGTTCTTGGATCTTGATGACTATCACTTTATACCTATTTTATTCTGTAAACACATGTCATCTTATCTTCTTCTTAGACATGATAAAAGGTAATCCCATTTTAATAGAAAATACTCTATTTCAAAATGCAGTGTGCAACATCAATATGGAGACTTGTGTAGTCCTTTCTTAAAATACGAGTACCTACTTCACTCTGGCTATTATATTATTCACTTACTTTTTATTATTGTTTTTACCAAACAAAAGATCTACACCAAATACTTTACTAGTAGTACAAGAAATTGCCCCTAATGAAAATGAGGAGTTCTCTTATATCCCCAAGTTCCCTGACATCCTTCATTGTTGAAATAGAATTCCAACTGATGGACAGTAGATCTGGCTATTTTGGTAAGTAGATTTTATTGGACAAACCAAATTGTTCTCTTAGCCATCTTTTATTTTTGCTTCAGAATTATGGAGTTTCCATGCTATGGGGTCACTGGACACAATAATGGAAGCCCTTTGGCCTTAGCCTCTCCACTTAAAAGTGTTGGGATTTATTTTTGCGGTTAGAGAGGTCAGTAGTGAAGTGTGGTCATGTGAGTTCCAGGCCTTTGTTGCTTTCCTAGTGCTCTATCAGGCTTCTCCAATCGATCAGCTACAGGCTTCTCAGAACTTGCTCAGCAGAAAGGAATATAAGGGCTCTTCCTAAAACCTGCTCTTTCTTGACTCTCCTACCCCTGTGGATAGCTTTCCATTCATTCAGCTGTCCTGAATGAATGAAAGGCAGTTCTTCCTCCTCAGCTTTTAAATCCAGGGAACCACCGGGTTTAAAGACCCACAGAATTTATTCCGGATGCTCTCTGAGCTGGTGCTTTGCCACTCACTGCCTCATTCTCCCCTCTCTTCTCTCTTTTTCTTTTGTTACTTGTCTGAATTACTGTGTCAATATCCCTATGGTCTTTATTCCAGCCCAGACCCCATCCAGTCTTTTTGTTGCAAACAAATACTAAGACACAAAGGTCCCCTGCCTTCTATCTGCTACAGTTCTTCAGAGTCTGAGCCACTTCCACTGAAACCCAGACTTCTTCGCCAGGTAGAGCCATGTTTAGTGCAATGACTTTGGATCACATTTGAATTTTGCCTATGCTTTTGTCTCTGTCTGTTCTGCCCTCGCTCTAGTTAATTTCTTCTCAGCAGGTAGGGTCGTGTGTCTTCCTCCTAATCCACCCTGGCCTGATGTGTTGGGAGTATAGGAGTGAGCACAGCCTGCATCTCCTTCATCCGGAGAGTGACCCTAACCTATTGTAACTGCATGTTGACACATCTTAGGTTTGAGAAAGGGGCTCTCCCTAGATATGCGTTTCACTCTTTGGGCTAGACAGATGCCCATGAGCTTTAGGGTCTGACCATCTCTGCCTCTTTGGTCCTGGGGATACAGATGTACATTGCAGCACATGGCTTTTACATGTGTGCTGGATCTGAACTCAGGTCCTTCTGCCTGTGCGCAAGCTGTCTCCTTAGCCTCCTAAGATTGCATTTCCCCTCTATTTCTTTCAGCCTCAGTAAGAACTAAAGCAACCTCATTACACTTGAGAAGTAAATTCAATTACTAATATCAGTCAGCCCATTTCTCCAAGAAAACAAAATTACTTCTCTACAGAATTAAAACATCATTTCCCTTGTGCTTGATGAAGAAGGTAATTTTCTTTTGTGTGTCTTGCCCCTAAAATGAATATTTGGCCTAGACAGAATATTATTGAAGGCTTTTCCGTGAGATATGCTTCTTTTTGCTAGAACAAACTTCATTATTTCTCCATAATTACATTAATAGCTCGCTGCACCCCTCTGCTCACTTCTTAATATAATAAGAAATTTTAAAACAGGTGAAAGAGCCTAACTCTCATTTCCTCCGAGACAGAATGATACTAACACACATTTGCACTTCCAGTGCGGATCCTATAGTCTTCCTCACATTTGTGACTAGCATCAAATTCATCCTACAGGGAACAGAGTGATTTATTTTGTGTGATTGGCACCAGTGGGTCTCAGGCTATCACACAGACCAGAATGTCCTCAGCGATTTTATAAGTGGGGATTTCTCGGCTCAGCTGCAAGGTTTCCATTCCTTAGGCCTTCAGTGGGACTAGGGAGTTTGTATTTCTAAATAGATCCTATGTGACACTGATGCTCATGTGAGATGTGGCATATATACACAGCTTCTGGTGCGTGAACCGGTTTTGTGTCTGTTATAGTTTCATAATGGTGCTCTGTCACGGGCAGCCCCATTCTCCCTTCATCCTTCTTTCTTTTTCTTTTGTTACTAACGTCTGACTTACTGCCATCCAGCCTGACTTAAGACTGCTGTCTATATCTCAGAAACCTGTTTAGGGTGTTAAAATTTTATACAGGGATTCATTGTTTCCTTAAAGAAAATGAAATAGAATTTTAAAAAATGGAAAATCCTATCTCTGTAAGTTTTTTTTTAATAAAAAAAAAGGTAAAACTTTTTATAAGAGGTTTGACATTCTGTAACAAAGATACTTTTGCCTGGATGGTGACTTCTTTCTCCAGGAGTCAACGAAACTGGAAAGAGGAGTAAAAGCCATTGGCTAAGAAGATGGTAGCACAGTCTTCTGTGAGTCCCAAGACGATGAAGGCCCACACATAAGTTCATCTGAAGTTCTAGTTTCTCCTTTCCTCTGTTGCTCATTCTGAAATCTCATAGCTGCAGAAGCAAGGAGAGATTTCCAATCCTTTCCCGTCATCCCCCTTCATAGCTTTAACTTACTGATCTCAATGCATCCTGAGATACTTTGCAGCATCAGCCTCAAGTCCCTCGAACAAGCTGGTGGTTTTAAAATCTCATTCACGCTAGAGGCTTTCTGTGACCCCGCCATTACATTAGAGTGCCACAAATGAGTGAAGATATATCCTAGAAGGGGCCTTGAAAGGAGGTATCTTAAACCTGATAGATATATTTCAATCTTATTAATAGGCAACGTGAATTCTCATCACTCATGTTATTAGCTGGAGTATAGCAAAGGCTCTAACCAGGTTTTAAAAAGAGAATTATGGCTTCAGTAATGGCCTTTGAAGAACTCGGGCTCAATGTGATCATTGCATCATCCTACATATTTTACACTCTTCACTTTTTTTTAGCATCAAAGTCTATCTTAATCTTTGCTCTTTATCCCTATAATTATGACTAGTTCCCTGATGCTGGGCAGTGGTGGCATATGCCTTTGATCTCTGTGAGCTGGAGGCCAGCCTGGTCT
This sequence comes from Pachyuromys duprasi, assembly GCA_028658305.1. Lineage (NCBI taxonomy): Eukaryota > Metazoa > Chordata > Mammalia > Rodentia > Muridae > Pachyuromys > Pachyuromys duprasi. The sequence goes on from JAQQSO010005436.1 coordinate 6,060, forward strand.
ACAGAGTGAGTTCCAGGACAGTCCAGGTGACACAGAGAAACCCTGTCCTGAAAAACCAAAAATAAAAAAAAAATAAGAAAAGAATAGTTCTCAGAAGTTGGAAAATGCTTAATAAGTAATATTGGTTGACAAACTGAAAAATTCTTAATATATGTAACATTTGTCGCCAAACGGGTTTTATTGTTGTTGTTTTAGGAAAAACACAAGAAAATTTGGAGTGTAACATGATACCAAAGTTCATAAATTAGTTAATACAAAGAACTGGGATTATTGCTACCTATGAAGAAAATTAGAGTTCAAGAGTGAAAACATGTAAAGCCTCTAATCTGACATCAGTTCAAAGACAGCTGTCACCAGACAGCACATGGAACTTTAGGGAACATTTCCAATTATGTTGCAGGATAAATCCCTGGTTTCTTATTCAGACAATGCACATAAGAATAAGGCTCTGATCACTTAAATTTCAAGTTCATGGGCGAGAAGACACCCCCTTCCCATCAGATAACCATCTACTCTCCCTTTTATATAGGAATAGAATTTGGCCTGAATATTTTCCCAGCACTTTTGTAGGAAGGGGATAGAGTAAGTGTGGTTGTCATTTTACATCTATAGTTTCTTAAAGTCCTAGGCACCATTTCATGGGGACATCCGTGGGCACAGTTTTACATCCCCTCCAATTGAATCTACTTAGTGCAGCTCAGCTTGCCTGTGTTCATGAAAGAGTCCTCCCAGGCAGGGAGCGATTGGAAGAGCCTCAGGCACACGCAGCTCGCAGCAGTAAGATACTGGTCTACAAGACTGGCACCTTCTACCTTCTCCACACAAACCAACACCACTATTTACTCCGTCCCTGAGAAACACTTCATGAACAGTAAATCCCAAGTTGGGCATTTACGTCATGGCTACTTCATCCTACAATGTTTTCTTGCCTGTGGTAGCTTTGCATAGTCTGTAACCCAATCCAGGACTGTCTCATGACCTCTGATACTATTTCCCCTAATGACTCACAAGCCTTGGGATAAACCAGTTCTCCGTGGTCTCTTCTGCTATCTCTTAAGTTTTTTTTCCAGTTTCAGAGTTCTTAGATTTCTTTCCCAGTTCCTGTTGGTCAGGTCCTTCTGAATCCCTCAGACACTGTAAATCCAGACATAGCAAAATTTTGCCATTGAGTTCATTTTCAGAATTCAATGCATAATAATGACTAGTAATTCTGCATCCAGAAAGCACAGTGAACAGTGAGTACAGAAACTGAGGTGCAGGAAGCACAAAGAGGCATGTGATACAGCAACACACTTTCCCAGAAGAAGGTGAGTAGTGAATTGGCAATAATCTATTAGAACAAGTTGATATACTAATTTTTAGTACTTCCAAAAGAATCTTGCCACCTCATTTCCACAGAGAATTTCATTTTTTTAAAAGTTCCATTATCTTTGCCATTCTATAACATTTCATGCCAAGTAGTTTCCTAGTTAACTATAAAATGTGCCCAGCAAAAGTGTGCCACGTATTGCATGTATATATGTATATATTACATACATTACTATACTATATATGTGTTTGTATATTATACGTGTCATTATAATGTCTTTTGAAGATGTATTTAGAGGAAAACCACAATCAGATTCCAATGTGATAAGAAAATAATCAGCTTATAAGAATCTTCCATACTAATGTTAGGATTTGAAATATTGTTAAAATTACTTTGGAAATGAATTGTGTGGTACATAAGACCAAATGGAAGCTACAACATTTCCTTCTGCTGGACAGTACAAAGGCCTCCTAAATGAGATGTCCAAATCTTTCAGAAATACAATTTAATAGGCAAGAACATCCCAGAAAGCATTAACGTCATCAGTGCTGCCAGCTGTTTACCATTCACCCTGAGCAAAGCCATGCATTTACCATTTTTTTCTGATATAAAAGAAGGAATGGGAGCAAAAAAAAAAAGATCTGCTGAATCAGATCATGTTTTACTAAGGAGAGAGGAGTTTTCTTCAATTAATAGCCAGCTGCAAAATTTGGGTTCATGCCAGATGCATCTTTCGTCATGAAGCGACACAGAAATAAATCACTGTGTTCTCAGGTGCTGGCATGGTAACAAGAATCAATCTGCCCCAAAGCTGGGGCAAGGAGAGGAACAGTGGGTTATGCTGAGCTTTATGGATATATTTCAGCAATCATTTTTAGGACACAGTTCAACTTAATGGTTTAAATGTCCCCGTGGATTCATTTAGTCTCCAGTACTTGTTTGAAAGAACAAATTCTTAGAAGGGAGGAGGTGAAATGGCCTCAGTAAGGGTATATGTTGATTGTCACCACCATTGATAAACACTATATTCATATTCGACTCTCATAGCTAAAGTGGGCAAGAGCAGATGGGTGCTTAAAGGATTTCATGGGGAGGTATGTTTCCATGAGGAGGAGGAGGAGGAGAAGAAGACAAAAACTGTGTAAGGACACAGAAGGAATCCTGAGAAGGCCTAGGCAGGTCAAGTGCCTGCATTTTCATTCAGAAAACATGAACCAGCCCAGGTGGGGTTCTCTAGCTAGGAGCCTGTACTGGTGACCACAGGCCCATGTGTCTCCTGGCTGCCTAGCCACATTCTTGTCTGTCTGGATGGAAGGGTGCCCACCCACAAACCAGACCTTCTCATTATGAGAATTTCTGAACTTCCAGGTCAGGCAAACTTCAAACACACACAGACACACACCCTTCCATTTCATGTAACTACATCTTCTTCGTGATCTTTTCTTTTCCTTTCTTTTCTTTTATTCTGATAGTTTGACAGTTTTATACATGCATATAATAAATTTTTATTTTCACCTCCTTTTCCCTCCTTTCATTGCCTTCCTTCCCCTACTGGGAGCCTTCTTCTTATGTCTTTTTTAAAAAGAAAAAATCATTAGATAGTAACAATTCCAATGAAGATCAAACGTTCTGTGGATATGTATGTATAGAATAAGAAATATAATATAGACTACAATACAGAAATACTATAGATAAGAGAGAGAGTCTCCCAGTGAGGAGATGGTAACAGTGTGAAATTTAATTTTTTTGCTGTCTGTTTAATCCCTTAGTTTTCAAACTGTAGTCCTGGAAATAAGAGCAGTTCTAAACATCTCTAGACCTGGGGTATCAAAAGTCTATGCACCCTCTTTACAACTACGGCAACAAAAGACCATAAATCATATGGCAGAGAGAGAAGGGCATACTTGGAAATGAACTATTGTCACTCAGCTTTCTGCACCAGAGGAAACCAGGCACAGAGAATGGGGATCTGGCACCAAACTCCTGGGTTTACTCATTCATCAAAAAGGCACGCAAGGATTGAATTACCCCATTGACGCTAGTTCCTGCCATGTCAGAAAGCACAAGTTACATGGATGCCAAAGGCCAAGGTGGCTTTGATGTAGGCAAAGCTGTCTTGGTCTGTAGCTGAGGCAAAGAAAAGCACTGACAAAGAGAGTTCACACCAGGTCTGGTGTACAGAGGAAGATGTTTTAGCCATGTTCCTGTGCTTAACCCATTAAAGCCAGTATCCTACTGACAAGAAGCAGTTTCTGCCCCTGGAAACACAGACGAGAAAAGGCAAACCAAGAAACCCATCTCTGTTAGTGACACTCACAGTGAAGGAGAGAGATCCCTATAATCACAGAACATTCTGTTTTATCAGTAGTTGGTCAGTCCGAGAAATCGTAACCTATTAATTAGAAGTTCTGTGTGAGGACTGTTCAGGCAGAAGGAGCTGCTAGGAAGCTGATGTAGCACACGATCATGACGAGTACAGTGCATTCCCTAAGTGTAACTCCCGCACAAAGGCATTAATTACTCCATAAGCAGAGCATAGAGACAGTCTCTTGATATGAGCCTATATATTTCCACAGTGGTAGTTTACTGGTTTCTACAAACTATGCAAATATGAAGCTATGTAAATATAAATAATTTTTCTTTGTGCGGACTCTCTCTGCCACATACATGTGCAAATGGAAACATAAAGATTTGACAGCATAGATTGTTTGTCTTGTTTTGTGTCTTTTGTATTATGGCTTTAAAAGGGCCTCTATTTGCATTCCTGAACTAATTCACATATAGCCTTCTATTAAACCTCTAGCACATTTAGAGATAGTTATCTCTTTCATGTGGAGACCACTTGAGTAGCATTGATGACATTGTTCTTCTTCTTTGTCCTGTTGTTTTTCAGAAAACCAGCAATAAAAGGAATGTGATGATATTAAAACTTGTGAAATCAGTACATCCAGGATTCTATGCTAGATAAACCCAACAATCTTTTTAGACTAATATCCCACTCACACACAAAGTACATGAAACACCGAAGTAAAGACAGAAATTAAATATCACTAGTTATTCTCCTGAATTTGACCTTGTTTTGGTAACCTCTCATTTGGTCATGTTCCTTTCCCTGCACTTTTAGCTTCTTACCCAACCCACACTGTAATTTAAGGGTAAGGACATCACCTTAGTCACCCTTCTGACCTCAGTACCTATGACGGGGTACCCAGAACTGGACACTGTGGATAGTTTGAAGAGCCCATGGGCACTGGGAGGCCAGAAAAAAGCAGGATTGATTCTCAATCCAGAAATACTTGCTTGAATAGGTCCCAATTTTTTAAAAGAGAAAAAGTTGCAGTTTATTAGTGATGCCTGGAAGGAATGGGTGTTGAAATTTGTCACTCATTTTGATTTTAGCTAGTTCTCAACCAGGAATTTCTTAGAAAATACATGTTGGTGAAATTCACGAGTTCCAGTTGACTGTTTCCTAAAGCCTCAGATAACTGGCTTTAGAAAGTATTCAGATGTAAGTCAGTGTCAATGGCAGATGCAGAGCTGTGACTGAACATGAGCAAGCATTCACTTTCCTGCACAGTAGATTGGCTTCCACCTGCCTTACAGGAAAACTGTGCCAGCATCTTTGAAGAGCTATTTCAAGTAAATCCAAGTAGTCTCTGCATGAAAATGTCTAGTTTTTCCTTACTGTACAAATTCACAGCGTGAACGCCATTGTGGTGGCATCTCCATCCCTGCCATCAGTCACTCAAGAATGTGATTTCATGGATAAATGGAAAGGCTCTGTGAGGAACCTGCAGGCAGAAGCCTGAGGGTTTTCTGGAGAAGCTTTGAGACAGTGGTGGAATGCCTACCTGTAGCAACTAATGTTAACAGTAAAAACATACTCAAACCAGAAAGATGAACAATAGATAATGGCTGCTGAATGATGTACCAAATACCCACTCAGAGTTTCGCATGTAGCCAGATTTTAAGCAAGTCTACCAGAAAAACAAACCAGCAGAGCCAGATGATCTCCAGGCCCCAAAATTGTCACTGTGGAGGGAGAATCATGCCTTAGGGAAGGTGCCGCTGCTGGGAGGTTGCCAGTGAATAGCCCCACACCCATACACATATGCACAGCAGTAACTGTACCGAATGGGTTTATCAGAAACAAAGGAACAAAAAGATGACCTTTGGAGCAGAATGTTGAAGGGAAAATGGAAGAGTTTGGTGGAAGAGATGAGGGGTAAAGATAAACATATTTAATTGTTTGAAATCCCCAGAATTAAGCAAACAGTGTCTGATTTTTTTAAATTTAAAACCAAATAGCCTGTATGATAGCACATAGTATAGCACCATAGACACCGTACCAAGGGCCCACGGTTCTTTCAAGCACTTAAGAAAGTGTTTGACATGAATGTGATCTGGTATAGATTATATTAACTTTATATTAGCGTAGTAATAAAATACAATAATCTTATTTTTAATGGGAGGGAAAGACCCTCAGGGCCAAGTGTCTGCATCCAGTGAACACCACAGCTAGCCTTGAGCTGTGTAAAGTCCGCTCTTTAAAAGCTTCCGATGGCTTTGTGATTGGTTCCAATGATGGAAGCACATCAGTGGTATGCTCCTTTTCTATCTTTCTCTCTTAACCACAAAACCAACCTGTTGTGGACGTTTTGGTTTATGATATGTAAACATGTTTTT
>JAQQSO010005437.1:0-12053 GCA_028658305.1 Pachyuromys duprasi
AAGACCAAACTGATCAGGGCACAGGGGTCTTGTATGAGACGGTTTCTACAACCAAGGACCATTTGTGGCTGTGGCCTGGAACCCCGGCTCAGATGGGGCCCATGATAACTTGGTGTAGGGCTGAAGACCCTATTCAGGGAAACAGGGACTGTTTCAGTCATGAACTTGATGGGTGACTCTTTGACCCTCCCCCATACATGCCGGGGAGTGACAGACTGGCTAGATCCCAGGGGAGGACATTACAGCCATCCCTGAGGAGACAGGATGAGCTGGGGTTGGATGAAAGGGGAGGAGGTCCTCCCCCGATGGATGGTGGACTTGGAGGGGGCGGGGATGAGATGAAGGAGGGAGAGGGAGGGTGGGAGGGAATGAGGGAGGGGGCTACGCCTGGGATGCAAAGTACCTAACCTGTGATTGATATAAAAATAAATAAATTAAAAAAAAAAGAACATTCGGTCGCTAGTATCTTTACTATGCTATTATTTTGAGGTTTTTCTATTATTTTGCTCATTATTTTAATTATTAATCTTGCTTATTATCTGTTTATCTCATTGATATTACAGTTTTGATGACCACAATCATTTCCCAGCAATTGCTATGCATTACCAAAACCTAGGTTAATATTTTATTCATATGGATGCTTAATAACTATTTGACAATTAATACATATGAATGTAGAAATAAACAAATAAACTTTAAGTGAGCCCAGATAAGTTACAGAGTCTAGATATATGACAAAATCTAAGTTTACTTTCCTTCCCCTGAAGTAGAAAAGTATGTTATTTTTCTAGAAATATGATGGCTAGATCTGATACTACCATAAGAAGAAAAGTCTTTCAGAGGACATCTGTGATAGGCTCCCATCCTGTTCACTCTCTTCAACTGCGTCCAGTGTCTAATTTATTTCTATATCTGAGTGAGAATTAAGCATCCTCTCTAGAGTCCTCCTTATTACTTAGCTTCTTCAGGTCTGTGGATTTTAGTATGTTTATCCTGTATCTATGTCTAATACCTTCCTATAAGTGAGTATATACCATGCATGTGCTTCTGCTTCTGAGTTATCTCACTCAGGATGATCTCTTCTGGTTCCCACCATTTGCCGGCAAATTTCATGATTTCCTTGTTTTTTTAATTAAATTTTATTTTTATATTAATTACAGTTTATTCACTCTGTATCCCAGCTGCATCCCCCTCCCGATCCTACCCTCCCTCATCTTCCATGCCCCTCTCCAAGTCCACCAATAGGGAGGTCCTCCTCCCCTTCCATCTGACCCTAGCTTATCAGCTCTCCTCAGGACTGGTTGCAATGTCCTCCTCTGTAGTCTGGGAAGGCTGCTCCGCCCTTGGGGGAGGCAGGTCAAAGAGCCTGCCACTGAGTTCATGTCCAGAGACAGTCCCTGTTCCCCTTACTAAGGTATCCACTTGGACATGCTGCCCTTGGCTACATTTGAGCAGGGGATTTAGGTTATCTCTATGAAACTGGAGTATCAGTTTCAGAAAAGAACCCTGGGCCCAGATGTTTTGGTTCTGTTGTTCTCCTTGTGGAGATAAGGAGCTCCTGTCCTCTCCAAGTCTTAACTCTCTCCTCCTTCTTTCATAAGATTCCCTGCACTCCGCCCAAAGTTTGATTATGAGTCTCAGCATCTGCTTTGAAATACTGCTAAGTAGAGTCTTTCAGACGCCCTCCATGGTAGGCTCCTGTCTTGTTCCTGTTTTCTCCTTCTTCCAATGTCCATCTCATTTCTCTTTCTGAGTGAGGATTGATCATCTTACTCAGGGTCCTCCTTCTTGCTTAGCTTCTTTAGGTTTATAGATGTTAGTATGTTTATCCTATATTATAGGTCTAGTATACACTTATAATTGAGTATCTTTTGGTGTGTGTTTTTCTGCTTCTGGGATACCTCACTCAGGATGATCTTTTCTAGATCCCACCATTTGCCTGCAAATTTCATGATTTCCTTATTTTTAATTCCTGAGTAGTATTCAGTTGTGTAATTCTACCACAATTTCTGTATCCATTCTTCCATTGAGGGGCATCTAGGTTGTTTCTATATTCTGTTTATTATGAATAAATCTGCTCTTAACATAGTTGAGCAAATGTCCTTGTTGTATGGTGGAGCATCTTTTGGGTATATGCCCAAGCAGCTCTTTCTCCACATGGGTTCCCCAATAAGGGGAACACAGGCTGTCTGTGAAATTGACTACATTGCCTGTTCTTTGTTCACTTCCCCTTGGTGGAGTGGTCTTGCCAAGCCACAGAGGAAGAGAATGCAGCAAGTCCTGATGAGACTTGATAGACAAGCATCAGATGATAGAGGTGGTGCACTACCCTTTTCTGTGGACTAGGGGAGGGGTGTAGGGGGAAGAGGAGGGGGTGTGACCAGAAGGTGACCAGGGAAGGGGTTACAATTGGGATATAAAGTGAATAAATTAGAAAAAATAAAAAGAAGATAAGTTTTGCCATAGTTCATAATAACTGATCAACGAAACTTAAAGAAGCAGGAATTTATTCTGGTGCAAAGTTAAGGGCTGTACTCCATCCTAGTGGGCAGGTCATGCAGAAAGAACGTGAAATAGCTCGTCAGAGGGCAGCCACAGTCAGGAAGAAACCAGCAATGGATGCATCTGCATAGCCAACATCTCCCCTTTGTGTATGAGTCCCTTAGACAAAACCTTCTTTTAGGATAGAACTACAGGTCCAATGCAGTATCTATCAAAATTCCACATCAGTCTCCACAGATCTTGAAAAGACAGCTTTCAGTTTCATTTGACAAGAACAAAACAAAACAAAACAGGATAAGTAGAAATAATCCTGAATGATAAAAGAACTTCTAGAAGTATCACAATTCTTCATTTTAAAATCTACCATACACCAATAGCAATAAAAAGCAAACCACATGCTATTGGCAACAGCAACAACAGCAAAAAGACGCATTGATCAGAAGAATAGAATTGAACACTTAGAAATAAGCCTACACAGTTATGGACACCTGAATTTTGATGAAGGTAGAGATACACTTATCTTGAATAACTTTTAGTGTTTGGGCAAAATATTCTCTCAAGCTACAGATCAATGTGTAACATACAATAATTGTGTAGACTTACATGTTCGTCTCATGTTCCTTAGCTTATGACTAAAAGCTGAGGAGTGGATGATCAGTCTCCCTCATGAGCAGCAGTCTCAACGCCACCTCAGCTCTACACTTCTGTATTCTCAGAGTGTGTGGCTGAGCGGGCCATAGTCTTAAGGTTTGCAAACCTCTGCATCTGAAGGCTGTCCCCTAGAACACACAAACATAACTTTGTTATCTGTTTTTCTTAGAATGTCATACATAACTAAGAAAAGCAATCTTTGACCCATTGTACTGTATATCCTTAGTCTTAATTTTGTTGTTTATATTTTAATGTTAAACTTAAATTTGGTAACGACAATATTTTTATTACCAAACTTTTGAATTTAATAAATTACATACTCGTTTATTATATTGAGATGGAAAGACTTGAATATGCTAAAAGTCAGTGACTTACAAATTTTCATACAGGATCAGTATTTCAGACATATTTTTTTAAAGGAAGTTAGCCTTAGTTGATACACAGAGTGGCTTGTGTGTTTCCTAGTTGAATATATGTATGAGCAACTGAAGAAAAATATGGTGTGACAGTCTCAGTTCTAACATACTGTAGGAAGTATCTGGAAGGTTGAATTCAGCCTTATTTGAACTAATTTCTTTTTTAATATTTTAATTAAATTTATATATATTAATTTTTATATATTAATTACAGTTAATCCACTTTGTATCCTACCTGTAGCCCCCTTCCTCACACACTACCCACCCCACCCTCTCTTCCTCATTTCCTACTATGCTCCTGTCCAAGTCCACTGATAGGGGAGGTCCTCCTCCTCTTCCATCTGACCCTAGCTTATCAGATCTCATCAGGACTGGTTGCATTGTCCTCCTCTGTGGCCTGGCATGGCTGTTCTCCATTCATCAGGGGGAGGTAATGAAAGAGCCTGCCACTGAGTTTATGTCAGAGACAGTCCCTGTTCCCCTTACTAGGGTACCCACTTGGATACTGAGTGGCCATGGGCTACATCTGAGCCGGGGTTCTAGGTTATATCCATAAATGGTCCTTGGTTGGAGTATCAGTCTCAGAAAAGACCCCTGTGTCCAGATTTTTTGGTTCTGTTGCTCTCCCTGTGGTGTTCCTGTCTTCTCCAGATCTTATTATTTCCCCCTTCTTTCCTAAGATTCTCTGCATTCTTCCCAGTTTGGTTATGAGTCTCAGCCTCTGCTTTGATACACAGCTGGGTAAAGTCTTTCAGAGGCCCTCTGTGGTAGGTTCCTGTCCTGCTTCCTGTTTTCTCCTTCTTCCAATGGCCACCCCATTTGTCTTTCTAAGTAAGGATTGATCATCTTATCCAGGGTCCTCCTTCTTGCTCAGCTTCTTTAGGTGTACGTATTTTAGTATGTTTATCTTATATTATATGTCTAATATACACTTATAGGTGAGTATATACCATGTGTGTCTTTCTGCTTCTGGGATACCTCATTCAGGATGATCCTTTTCTGGATCCCACCATTTGCCTGAAAAGTTCCTGATTTCCTTGTTTTTAATTGCTGAGTAGTATTCCATTGTGTAAATGTACCACAATTTCTATATCTATTCCTCAGCTGAGGAGCATCTGGGGTGTTTCCAGGTTTTGGTTATTATTAATAAATCTGCTATGTACATGTTGAGCAAATGTCTTAGTTGTGTACTTGAGAATATTTTGGGTATTTGCCTAGGAGTGGTATAGCTGGTTCTTGAAGAAGCGTTATTCCAAATTGTCTGAGAAAGCGTCATATTGATATCCAACGTGGGTGTACAAGTTTACATTCCCACCAGCGATGGAGAAGGATTCCTCTTTCTCCACATCCTCTCTAGCATGTATTTTTATTTTCTTTATTTCTTTCTCTTCATCCCCCCCTCTGTGTGTGTGTGTCTGCCTGTCTGTACATGAGTGAATGTGCATGAGAATGGTTGCCCTTATTAGCAAGAAACATTGCCTTGTCTGGAGTTTGAGTTACTGGCAGTTAGGAACCAATTGAAATTGGTACTGGGAACCACACCCAGGTTCTTTGCAAGAACAGCATTTGCTCTAAATGTCTGAGCAATTTCTCCAGCACTGAACTTATTACTCTTCCCCATCTTGCTAGTTCTGCACTTCTCCTATATTTGTTGTCCAGCGCATTCTTAAATCCCCAGTTACTAGCTTAAGACGTGGAATATGACGGCAAAATTCATGTTTGAAACAAATTCCCACTTGATGCTGCCGCTGCTGGCCTGGGGACTATGTATGTTATTAATAATGGGAGGAAGTATTTAAACAGTGAACTTAGTGACTTGTTACACTTTTAAACTGGTAAGAATGTTGTGTTTTAAATAAAAGTGTTGAAAGTTGGGTTTTCAGGGTTTTTTCCCCTCCATAAGCCATTACCAATACATATTTCTACACAATCTTTTTTTTTAAGATATACTGTCTTAATAGTGGCACAATATTCTGGGAGTTACCATCCAATATCTGATTTGAAGTTAGGGACATACCGGTTAGAAGAAAAAGTGGGAAAGACCCTAGAACTCATTGGCACAGGAGACTACTTCCTGAATAGAACACCAACAGCACAGGCTCTAAGATCAACAATCAATAAGTGGGACCTCATGAAGCTGAAAAGCTTCTGTAAAGCAAAAGACACTGTCATCCGAACGAAACAACAGCCTACAGATTGGGAAAGGATCATTACCAATCCTACTTCTCACAGAGGGCTAATATCCAATATATATAAAGAACTCAAGAAGTTAAAAAGCAAGAAACCAAGTAATCCAATTAAAAAAGGGGGTATAGAGCTAAAAAGAGAACTGACTGTAGAGGATTATAGAATGACAGAAAAACACTTAAAGAAATGCTCAACATCCTTAGCCATCAGGGAGATGCAAATCAAAATGACTCTGAGATTTCACCTTACACCCACCAGAATGGCTAAGATCAAAAACTCTAGTGACAACGTATGCTGGAGAGGTTGTGGAGAAAGAGGAACCCTCCTCCATTGCTGGTGGGAATGCAAACTTGTACAACCACTCTGGAAATCAATTTGGTGCTCTCTTAGACAATTAGGAATAGTGATTCCTCAAGACCCAGTTATACCACTCTTAGGCATATATCCAAAAGATGCTCAAGTACACAACAAGGACATTTGCTCAACTATGTTCATGGCTGCTTTATTTGTAATAGCCAGAACCTGGAAACAACCCAGAGGTCCCTCAGTTGAGGAATGGATACAGAAATTGAGGTACTTTTACACAATGCAATTAAGAAGGAGGAAATCATGAAATTCGCAGGCAAATGGTGGGACCTAGAAACGATCATCCTAAGTGAGATATCCCCAAAGCAGAAAGAAACATATGGTATATACTCATTTATATAGACCTATAGGATAGGAAGGTGAAGCTGAAATCTACACACTTAGGGATGATATACAGGAAGGAGGACCGAGGTTGGTATGATCAATGCTTGTTTGGATTAACAAATGGGATGGACATTGAGTTGGGAAGAAAACAAGCAACAGGACAGGAGCATGCCAAGGAGGACCTCTGGGGGGGGGGTCAATGTATCGATGTATCAGAGCAGATATTAAGACTCGCAATCAAGCCTTTGGCAGATGGTGAGAAGTGATGATAGAAATGGGGGAGTTTGGTGAGACTTGGGGAGAACAAGAGCACCACAAAGACCAAATTGAACAGGGCATAGTGGTCTTGTATGAGACGGTTTCTACAACCAAGGACCATTTGTGGATGTGGCCTGGAACCCCGGCTCAGATGGGGCCCATGATAGCTAGGTGTCAGACTGAAGAAGCTAGTGAGGGAAACAAGGACTGTTTCAGTCATGTACTTGATGGGTGACTCTTTGACCCTCCCCCATACATGCTGGGGAGTGACAGACTGGCTAGATCCCAGGGGAGAACATTGTAACCAGCCCTGAGGAGACAGGATGAGCTGGGGTTGGATGGAAGGGGAGGAGGTCCTCCCCCATTGGTGGACTCGGAGGGGTTGGGGAGGAGGGAGATGAGGGAGGGAGGAGGAGGGTGGGAGGGAATGAAGGAGGGGGCTATGCCTGGGATGCAAAGTACCTAACCTGTGATTGATATAAAAATTAATAAATTTATTTAAAAAAAGAATGCTAAACATCCTTTGTCATCAGGGAAATGCAAATCAAAACGACCCTGAGATTTCACCTTACACCCATCAGAATGGCTAAGATCAAAAACTCAAGTGACGATACATGCTGGAGAGGATGTGGAGAAAGGGGAACCCTCTGGTGGGAGTGTAACCTAGTACAACCACTTTGGAAATCAATCTGGTGCTTTCTCAGACAGTTAGGAATAGTGCTATCTTAAGATCCAGCTATACCACTCCTAGACATATATCCAAAATATGCTCAAGTACACAACAAGGGCATTTTTTCAACCATATTCTTAGCAGTTTTATTTGTAAAGTCAGAATCTGAAACAACCCAGATGTCCCTCAACGGAGGAATGGTTGCAGAAATTCTGGTACATTTATGCAATGGAATACTACTCAGCAATTAAAAACAAAGAAATCATGAAATTTGCAGGCAAATGTATAGAACTATAAAAGATCATCCTAAGTGAGGTTTCCAAGAAGGAGAAAGACACACATAGTATATGCTCACTTACAAGTGGATATTAAATATACAATTTAGGATAAACCTACCAAAATCTGTACACCTAAAGAAGCTAAGAAGGAATGAGGACCCTTGGTAAAATGATCAGTCATCACTCAGAAAGGCAAACAGGATGGACATCAGAAGAGAGAGAAAACAGGGACTAGGACAGGAGCCTATCATAGAGGGCCTCTGAAAGACTACCCAGTAAGGTATTAAAGCAGGTACTGAGACTCATAACCCAACTTTGGGCGGAGTGCAAGGAATCTTAAGAAAGAAGGTGGAGATAGAAAGACCTGGCGTGGCAGGCACTCCACAAGGAGAGCAACAGAACCAAAATATCTGGGCCCAGGGTTCTTTTCTGATACTGATACTCCAACCAAGGACCATTCCTGGAGATAACCTAGAACCCCTGCACAAATGTAGCCCATGAGAGCTCAGTGTCCAAGTTGGTACCCAAGTAAGGAGAACAAGGGCTGTCTCTGATTTGAATTCAGTGGCTGGCTCTTTAACCACTACCACCCCTGAGGGAGGAGCAGCCTTACCAGGTCACAGAGGAAGAAAATGCAGCCAGTCTTGATGAAACGTGATAGGCTAGGTTCAGATGGAAGGGAATGGGGACAGTCCTTATCAGTGGACTGCAAGAGGATCATGGGAAGTGAAGAGCAAGTAAGGGTAGGATTGGGAGGGAAGGAATGAGGGTGCTACAGCTGGGATACAAAATGAATAAATTGTAATTAATAAAAATAAATTAATTTTTAAAAGGAAACCAACAGAAGGAAAAGTGAAGACAAAAAATAAAATCATAGACTTACATTCAGGAATCCCACAAAATGCTAAACTAGAAGTCAGACATGCAGAAGACCTGATGTATACCCATGTTGGCCTTGTGTTTGCTGCTTTAGTCTCTGTAAGTTTTTATGAGCTTAGATAATATTGATTTTGAGGAGCTTATTTTCTTGGGGTCCTCTTCCTCTATACCTTACAGTCTTTTTTTCTGGGATTTCTGAGGGAAGGCACCCCATTTAGAGCTGAATGTTCCAGCTTCTTTTGTTTTCTTTGTAATGCGGAGCCTCTTGTCTTTGTTCCTGTCTGCTGGTGAAGGAAGCTTCTCTGATGATGGCTGAACAAGGCACTGATCTATGAATATAACAGTATATTATAAGGAGTCATTTTGTCACTTTAAAAATGACCAGTTGAATGTTGGTTTTACCCTAGCTCTCTGGGTTATTTGGTCCCTGTTTCTTGGTTACCCAAGCAGTGTTGGGTATGTGTTTCAACTTATTCTGTTTGGTAGTATGCAGAGTATATTTTTGTACCAAGAACACTTGAACATAAGGATAAAGTCATTATGTAGGCATCAGCTTGACTTCACCATGTTCAGTGAGTTGTGCAGATATTGTCTTCAGCAATGGGGCTTTGCTGTCAGTTTGTAAATAGCAACCTATATTTGTACTGCCAGGATTCTTTGAGGATCCCATGGAACATGTTTAGTGTCTTACTTTGAAGACTTTTGGTTTCAACTTACAAAATACTAAATTGTCATAAACAACAGACAGTATTTTCACAAAATCAGGGGATTATTGAAATGATATTGTCAACAGTTTAAACATCTGGAGTCTGGTTAGAGGAGTGAGTGGATAAAGTGATTTGTAAGCATGAAGACTTGATTTTAGATCCCTAGCAGCCAAGTAGGAAGCTGAGCATGGCTGTACATGCCTGTCTTCTCATGTCTGTTAGGACAGATAGTAGGATTCCTGTGTCTCAGTGGTCAACCTCTAGCAGGTTGGTGTGCTACAAGTTCAGTGAGAAATCTTGTCTCAAAAAATAAGAGAGTGGGATTCAAAGTACCCAACCTGTGATTGAGATAAAAATAAATAAATTAAAAAAAATAAAAATAAAAAAAAAATTAAAAAAAAAATAAGAGAGTGATAGACGGTACTCTGAAAAAACCTCTGGTTACAAGCTGACATGTTACTTTGGAACCCAAGAGCCTACACATTCACACAGAGATGCCTATGCACACATAAGCACCTATCTCTCTCACACACACACACTATAAGAACTCATATTTTTATAGAATTTTCTGTTGTCATTTGAGCTAATTGGTGTTTGCCCTGAATATTTTGTACCTTATGCCTATGCCCTGCACTTTAGGATACCACAAATCTCATATATCAAAAGAAGGTATTTGTTTTGAATTTGGAAGATCTTTATAAGCAAGTTCCCTCCTACTTCTCCCTGGCCATCCATAAAGCAGTCATTAGTCAAAGAAATGGGAATGTGATTCATGGTTTAGAACATTGTAATTACTTGAGCTTAGAGATACTTTAAGTTCCCTGAAAAATCTCTTTAAAATGCTCAAGTGAAGTATGGATTTTATGTGAGAAAAGAAAGAACATGGCAAAGAAAAGGAGTGTTCAACTGTGTTCTACTCACACAACTGAACTGACGTGGTTTTGAAGCAAATATTCCATTATTTTCTTCTTTTCACATTGGATGTTTGTTTAAATAGCCAGGAGAGATGTTTTATCTGTGTGCCAACAATCAATCACACATGAGGTAGAGGCTGGAGAAAAAGAGGTCATCTCTTATATGACAGAAATTTGAAGTCAGCCTGATTACAGGAGACCTTATATTAAAACAATAAAACATGATTGCTTTTATTTGGAGTATTATTTCTCATTTTTGAGTTTATACACACAAAAAGATTTTTTTTTCAAATTCAAATTTTGAAAATGAAGTATTTTCTCTTTTATTATTTCCTTATTTAAATGTAGAATATACATATAAAAAATTTTAGTCACCTTTTAAATTTTGGTAAGAAATTGTTACAGAAATATATAAAAAACGAGAATAGAGCAGAGATTTCAATGTATTAATTCACTAATTGGTTGTTAAACACTCACACACATAAAAATTACTTTACCAAGGAGTTCTTTCTTGCTTCAGCTTGTCATTTTGGTGTAAAATTAAGAACACAGGCTTGTAGAAATAATCTTTTGACTTAAAGCACTATTCTGATGGAGAATTTTTTTCCTGGAAAATATCACCCCAAAGGTTGTAACTTTATCTCATGAGCTTCCTCAATTCCATTATCTGTAGTGTGCATCCTAATATCCATTTGGATCAGATGTTTCATCTTGCCAGAGCTCCCATTTGTATGTTAAACAACATCTTTGAAAGGCTAGCATGGTGAATATTTATGACAGTCATCTTTTAAGTGTTTGACAGTTGTGCTTTGATACTAGAGAGAAAAACAAGGACAGTCACAGACAACATGGTATGACATAGTCAATCAGCCACCTTAATCAGGGAGTTGCTACTCTGATAAAGAATAAACAAGTTTTTGTGGAGGTTTGGGAAAGGGTCTAATTTCCATTTCAGATGTAATTGATGTCAAAGGTTACAACAATAATGCAGAATTTATGTTTTTAATTCTGAGATCAGAGAGTTAACATAAATAACTGTTTTTAATTGTCAGTTTTTATCTAAGTTGTTAACTTGATACATTGAAAAAGGAAAGTTGAAAAATAAAAGCTGCCAAAGAATGCATAGAAAATTTCTTTCTACTCCTTAGGTACCTAGCCTGGGATTGGGTGTCTAATACATTTTAGGGCAAGTTTTATAGCAAGTTTGGTAAGTTATATATTTTAGTGAAAGCTTCATAATAAGATATTTTTTATTTCCTTAATAGTCCTTAATGAAAATTTTCTCTAAATTTATATACATTGAAAATAATTTAAGTGATAATTTATAAGTTTTTAAATAAACAAACCTAATTCAGCTTCTCTTTTTTCATTTTCTTTTTGTTTTTAGTTAGTTAGTTTGTTGTTTTTGTTTTTGTTTTTGTTTTTTTGGAGACAAGGTTGTTGCCTTGGATATTCTGGACTCACTTAGTAGACCAGGCTCCAACTCATGGAGATCTACCTGCCTCTGCATCCCTGAGTGCTGGAATACAGGCTTGCGCCACTGTGCCAGGCTAACTTCTCTTTTAATTAGCTTTCAGTTTTGAGATAAAATAAATTTAAAATAGATAAAATTGGCTTATCTGTCCCATCTGGTGCCCAGCTATCATCTCTCTTACAGACAATCAACGCTTAGAAACAACACTCTATGATCTATATGATCAATTTCTACTGGTTTTCATTTCTCATGCTCAGCACTGCATAGTACTTTAAAAACTACAATGCTCAACGTCCTTAGCCATCAGAGAGATGCAAATCAAAACGACTCTGAGATTTCACCTTACACCCTCCAGAATAGCTAAGATCAAAAACTCTAGTGACAACGCATGTTGGAGAGGCTGTGGAGAAAGAGGAACCCTCCTCCA
>JAQQSO010005438.1:0-12052 GCA_028658305.1 Pachyuromys duprasi
TTGATGGCTGACTCTTTAACCCTCCCCCATATAAGCCGGGGAGTGACAGACTGGCTAGATCCCAGGGGAGGATTTGCAGCCAGCCCTGAGGAGACAGGATAAGCTGGGGTTGGATGGAAGGGAAGGAGGTCCTCCCCTGTTGGTGGACTTGGAGGGGGCGGGGAAGAAGGAGATGAGGGAGGGAGTGGGAGGGTAAGAGGGAATGAGGGAGGGGGCTACGCCTGGGATTCAAAGTACCTAACCTGTGATTGAGATAAAAATAAATAAATTAAAAAAATAAAAATAAAAATTAAAAAAAAAGAAAAAAAAGATCTTCTAGAGGTACCTCCATTCTTGATCTCAAGCTGTACCATAGAATAACAATACTGAAAACTGCATGGTACTGGCATAGAAACAAACAGGTGGATCAATGGAAACAAATAGAAGACCCTGAAATAAACCTACACACCCATGGACACCTGATTGTTGACAAAGATGCTAAAACCATACAATGGAAAAAGATAGCATCTTCAACAAATGGTGATGGTCTAACTAGATGACTCCATGTAGAAAAATGCAAGTAGATAAATACTTGTCAGTCTGCACAGAACTAAAATCCAAGTGGATCAAATATCTCAATAAAAAACCAGACACACTAAATCTGTTAGAAGAAAAAGTGGGGAAGAGCCTTGAACTCATTGGCACATGACACAACTTCTTGAACAGAACACCAACAGCACAGGCTCTAAGAGCAACAATCAATAAATGGGACCTCATGAAACTGAAAAGCTTCTGTAAAGCAAAGGACACTGTTGTCAGAAGAAAACGATTGCCTACAGATTGGGAAAGGATATTTAACAACCCTATATTTGACAGGGGGGTAATATCCAGTATATATAAAGAACTACAGAAGCTGAAAAGGAACAAATCAAATAATCCAATTATAAAAGTGGGGGTGCAGAGCTAAACAGAGAATTCTCAATAGAGGAATATTGAATGGCTGAAAAATACTTAAAGAAATGCGCAAAGTCCTTAGTCATCAGGGAGATGCAAATCAAAACAACCTTGAGATTTCCCCTTACACCCATCAGGATAGCTAAGATCAAACACGCAAGTGACAACACATGCTGGAGAGGATGTGGAGAAACAGGAACTCTCCTCCATTGCTGGTGGGAATGTAAACTTGAACAAACACTCTGGAAAAAAATCTGGTGCTCTCTCAGACAATTAGGAATAGCACTTCCTCAAGACCCAGCTATACTACTCCTAGCCATATACCCCCAAAATGCTCAAGTATACAACTAGGACATTTGCTCAACCATGTTTATAGCAGCTTTATTTGTAATAGCCAGAAGCTAGAAACAACCCAGATGCCCCTCAACTGAGGAATTTATACAGATATTGTGGTACATGTACACAATGGAATATTACTCGACAATAAAAAAACAAGGAAATCATGAAATTTGTAGGTAAATGGTGGGAACAGGAAAAGATCATCCCAAGTGAGGTATTAAATGAGCAGAAAAACACACAGGGTGTATGTTCACTCATAAGTTGATATTAGACATATAATAATAGGAAAAACATACTTAAATCTATACACCTAAAGAAACTATTCAAGAAAGAGGACTCTGGCTAAGGTGTTCAATCCCCATTCAGAAAGGCAAACAGTATGGACATCAGAAGAGGGAGTAAACAGGGAACAGAACAGGAGCCTGCCACAGAGGGCCTCTAAAAGGCTCTACCCTGCAGGGTATGAAAGCAGATGCTGAGACTTACAGCCAACCTTTGGGCAGAGTACAAGGAAACTTATGAAAGAAGTGGGAATTAGTAAGACCTGGAGAGGACAGAAGCTCCACAAGGAGAGCAACAGAACCAAAAATTCTAGGCACAGGGGCCTTTTCTGAGATTGATACTCCAACTGAGATCATTTATGGAAATAATCTAGAACCCCTGCACAGATGTAGCCAGTGGCAGTTCAGTGTCCAAGTGGGTTCCATAGTAATGGGAACAGTGACTTTCTCTAACATGAACTGATTGTCTTGCTCTTTGATCTCCTCCATCTGGGGTGGGGGTGCCTTACCAGGATACAGAGGAAGACAATGCATCCAGTCCTGATGAGACCTGATAGACTCAGATCAGAAGGAAAGGGAGGAAGGTCTCACCTATTAGTGGACTGTGGGAGGGGCATTGGTGAAGAAGGTGGAGAGAGGGTGGGATTTGGACTGGAGGAGTTAGGGATCTACAAGGGGGATACAAAGTGAATAAACTATAACTAATAAAATATATTTTTAAAAAATGTGCCTCTTTATGCTTCAAGGAAATTATTTCTAAAAAGTACAATAGTGGAAGGAAGTTTAGAATTAAGAATTGATTCCAAACTGTTCATTACACATTAAACCTCTTCAATTTTCTTTCTGAGATCTTTAGAGAATTACTAAAAATCACTGTATTTTTATCATCTTATTTGTGAAATGATGATGATAATGATAAATGCCACCTGGCATTATGATTATAAAGATTAGATGCAAAATACATACATGATGTGGCATTGTCTACATTCCTAGTATTCTACACATGTTAAGTGCTGTCGTTACTAGCCCTTGCTTTCCTTCTCCTCTTAGGACAAATCACCATCCCTATTAAAATGAATGCTTAAAATATTTGTATCTTTTCGTGAATTAGTAGTGTTTCTTAGCAGCATCTATCTTCTCTATGGTAAACCCGGGTGTGGATTTGCTCAAATTCAGGAGATGTCCCAGAACACACCTAACTTCCAGAGATTCATTTCTTTACTCCATTTATATCATAAATCTAATGTTTATGTCCCTTCAAAATTTGCAGTTTTAAATCTTATCACACAAAGTGGCAATATTCAACTTTGATATATAAGGAAAGTAGTTAAGCCTTAATGGTAGAATCTTCATTAATAATGTTGCTACTCTTATAATAAAATGCCTTATAGAAGCCACTTTGTATTTTCTTACATTTGAAGACACAACAATTAGATTATGACCTGTGAATCAAGATGCAAACTTTTACCAAAAGTGAATTTACCAATGCCTTGATATTGATGTCCCCAGCCTTTGGAAATCTTAAAAATAAATGTTTTTCTGGAAGTCATCCAATGTATGGTAATTGGTTATAACAGCCTATATTGAATCAACCCTCTGTTAATACAAAGAAGACACAGAAAGCAATGGAATGGTATATGTTTTTCAAAAATCCCAGTCACAGAATATAAATCCATAAGCTTCCATAGGGTTTCTGTCCATTTAACTTTCATATGTACTTTTGAGACATTGATCATTAGTCTGAATAGCAGCCAATTGATACTAAATAACCTACAGCAAATACATTGAATTAATGATTTCATTTTGATTATTGACATGAAATAATAAATGATTTTGAAGATTGTCCCCTTAGGTTTATATATTTGAATGCTCAGTCATCAAGGTGGGACATTACTTCATGCCCTTGTTGGGGTAGGCATGGCTTTGTTTGAGGATGTATGTCACTGCCATGATGAGAACTGTCTAAATCTCTGAACCTATAAGCCTCAAGTAAATAATTTTCTTTGTAAAAGTTGCTATGGTCATGGTGCCTCTTCACAGCAATAAAACACTGACCAGGACATATTATTAAGGGTTCTTCTCCCACAACTGAGTTCTAATCTTGGATTGAGTTTCTTTTTAATTCATTAGATTGATAACTTTCTCTAAAAGGCCATAAGGTTAATCCAATCTTCTCCAACATACAAAATACTACGTTAAGTGTTGTGGGTTCAACAGTGAATGAATGAAATATGGCTCTTTCTTTTATTGAGTTTGTATTTGCACTCCAGTTTTACCTTTATCTACCCTTTAAAGAGAATTCATTTAACTCTTAGGTAAGCAGTGCTGGGGCTGCAAGCTGCACCAACAATATGGAAAAGATAAACAAGAGTCATTAGCTTTGCAATCGGGGGGGGGATAACAATTTACTCCCCACAGTGTTTTCTAAATGGCAAAATTGATGACTTTGAAGATCTTGTAATTTATTCTTATGATTACCATGTAATGGTGTGTGTAGTACATTCATAATAGATTGCAGTTTGAAATACAGACCTTGAATTTCAAACATCAAGCAAACATGATGCAGACTAAAATCCCAATTCAAAATATCACTTCAATCTCATGGTGACATTCCATCAAATCAATTCATTCCTGGAATCAATTTAGTTTACATCTGGTACAGAACTAAGTTCTGCTCATAGATAAATTGTTGTGTTTTTTTTAAGTTAGATTAGATTGCCAGGGGATTTTTCTGTAGACTGTTATTAATAAGCCACACTTTAGCTTACATGCATCTTAAAAATAATTCATTATTTTATTATATCATGTTTTCCTTTGTCTTTCAACCCTTACACTGAATGTTTTGACACTTGGGAAGTCATGCTTTCAAATAATTTTATGAGAGAAAAATATTTTAAATTTGAGCTTGTGAGAGGCAAATAGTTATACAATATAACAGTGGTACAAATTTCAGTGTAATATTGGAAGCTGGGAATCATACATACTTAACTGGTTTTGAGTATTACCTTCCAAAAAGTTTCTGTGTATATCCATCTTTTTATTTAAAACTGATGCTAGATTGTTCCATAAAATGTTACTTCTATCCCATCACTTTTCATGTTAAAACACATTACTAGCTTACCAGTGTCTTAAATGTACTGGACATAAACTACTGAATGGCAATTCTAGATCATCCATTGTTTGCTTCTGTTTTCTTTAGCCTCCTATCTCTTCAAGAAACTAGGTCAGCCAGTGTTCCTCTTACTGTTCCTAAATTAGTGTCATAGATAGTTGAGTATGTTAAAAAAATTACAAAAGCAAAGTGCATGCCCAAATACCTAAATTGGAGATGCACCACTTATTTAGCACAAAGATACAGAAATGGAGACATTAAAACTATCTGTTGAGGGTGTATTGTGTGGAATGAAAATAACAATTAACAATGTTGTTTATCCTAAATATGGGATTGTTTGTGGAAAGCTTCCTATATCAAGCCATGTTCAGAAATTGGTCTGTCTTTATCACTAAGTTCAAGTAGGTTTTCCAGATGGCCAGTCTTACACACATCAACAATTTTACAATACAGAGTAACCAATCATGTAAGTCATAGAGGTATATAACAGAGCATAAAAGTTTTATGCTTTCAGAATTTCTGAGGAAGTGCATGTTCAGATAACACTGTAGGGATATAAATTCTAGCACATTTTGTTTCAAGTCTCAGATTTTTTGTCATTCTATATAACTAGTTTAATTTTCCAGTAAATGTTTATGTATAATTTTCTAGTCCTCCCCCAAATTTATAAACTTGTTGCAATTAATGTTGTTAATTTTATACCTCAACAAGTATTCAAATAATTTAAAAATACTGCACATATGATCATTATGTTTACTAAAGCCTAGGAGTACACTTGTTTTAGTAGCAGAATTTCAAATAACTACTATTATGTTTTAATAAAAGGTAAATTATGTTAAATTGGGGAACTCAGAAAAGTAGTGAGAAAGATACCACCACTCAATGATTGTATCAGCTTATATAGTCACTTAATCTATGGATTAAGTGTTTCACATGTAAGCATGAAGAACAAAATGGAGATGCTCAGCCAAAAGAGACTTGATGACAAATCTCAGCAGTTATGAAGTTTGCAGGGAGAAGGGATCAAGCCAACCAGCTAGCTAAACTAGTAAGCTGAATACTCAAACTCATCAGCAAGAGATCTTAATTCAAGAAACAAAAGTACATATTTATTAATTCACTTAATATACACCTTTGGCTTGTAAGCAAACATATGTGTACACACACAGAGAGAAGCACAACACATACATACACACAGAAAGACAGATACTCACATACACAATCACAATACAACTATGGAATGAGGTAAGTCCTCAATAAATTAGGGTTATTATCTTGTGAATTTGCTTTGATGTCATGTGTTGTTCTTATAAAATAGAAATCTCAAGTTAATTGTGTTCAATGGAATTCACAATACCTCTTTGAATGGGTCACTTAACAATTAAGTTTCATTAAGTTCATTAATCTTGATGACTACTTAAGGCTCATTTACAAAGAGTCTCATTGTTGTTTGAAAGTCTATAATACATATGAATTATCCTCTGCTAGCACTTCTTAGTAATATTCTATCTGGCACCCCATGAAGAAGGTTCCATTTTTGTCTATTCCTAGATACATTAAAAGAAACTGTACCAGAGTTAGGAGAACTCTCCAGAAATATCCACTTTCTGGGCTGTCTTACTTTACCTGTCCTTTATATGGAAATTTGCCTTGCCTTTAGGTATCCTCTAAGAAACTGTAAAAGTACTAAATAGGGTTCATCTTTTTGGTATAGAAAAATTATTTTTTGACATCTTCCAATGTCTTCCTTAACTTCCATATCTGCTATGGAAAAGAAAATAAATAGCTATCCCTTTCAGGTGAGGAAGGAGAACAATATCCACTCTAAAGAGAATAATTTGGAGATTAATAATTATTTATAATTAACTATTTAGCCACATATGTCAATAGAAATCTTGAATAAAAGTACAATTCAATGTGATTTCTGTTCTTTGAGGAAAAAAAAACTTAGAAATTTCAATTTACGGTTAGATAATTTTGTTGTGAAAGTTGTTCTTTTTGTATGTTCATGTATATGCGCATGTTTGTGTGAAAATGCCCGTGGTGGGGGACACATATGAACATATATAATGTGGAGGCAAGGGGACAACCTTGAGGATAATTATTTATCAACAATCATCTTTGTTTTTAAAACATAGTTTCTTACTAGCCTTGGATTTGTTCATTCAAGCAATTTAGCTGGCTAGTGAATGTTTTTGCATCCTCAGTACTAGAATTGTAGGCACACTCTGTTAATAACTCTTACTTTATAACTTGGTTTCTAAGTATAGTTCTTGAATTCTTTTGCTTCATTTTTATTGTTTGGGTTGAAACTAGTAAAAGTAAGAAAGATTCTGATTTATCGAAGTAATCATTTAAAAGTATGTTTATTTTGTTACATATAGATTTAAATTTTATATTAAAAAGATCAGTTATCAAATATATATGCAAAAATTTAATGTCTCAGTGTTCTTTTAATATTATTCAGAATTTTTTGAGACAGAGTTTCTCTGTGTAGCCTTGGCTGTCCTGGATTTGCTTTGGAGATCAGGCTGGCCTTGAACTCACAGCGATGGGCCTGCCTCTGTCTTGCAGAGTGCTGGACTTACAGGCATGTGCCACCAAGCCCAGCAGTTACTCAGAATTTTTTGATTTGTTTATTTTTATATTAATTACTGTCTATTAATTACAGAAAGACTGTAAAGGCCAGAGAGAGTCAATGAATTCATGGAAAGAGTGTTTTCTGGACACAGTGGAGCAGTTGCTTATATAAACTTATAACAGTTTTGATAGCTTTCACAAGAGTATAAAATTCAATATAGACATGATGTCAGCATAGAAAGGGGAGTTGGATGCTGTATACTGACACAACTCTTCCAGCATTCTGCATGTTCCAGCATTCTGATGGTTGCAGCCTCAACTGCTTCAGTTGCTGTTCTTCATCAAAGCCTTCTCCCACGAAAACTTTGAACGAAGCTACCGATCTCAATTGGTCCAGCATTTCAGAGTGCTTCAAATAGGACTTCTTAAGCCTGGAATTTCTCAATATTTAGAGACTGGACCACAAGTGTTATTGCTAGCCTGCTCAATCATTTTTTCCCAATTTCCTTTCTGTCAAACAGTATTGCTTCTACCCAAAAATCAGTTAGAAGTCATCCATGAGATTGATTCTCCATTTCCATTAATGGAGGCTGGGGAGACTTTTGGTTGTTTTCTTGGGCTATGAATATTTATTTTCATTGGGATATGGTTATATATTATTAGTGGTATTATTCAGAAAGAAAATGAGGTTAGACTTAGGGATTTCTCCTTGTCCATTTTCTTTTTTCTTACTTCCATTCTTAGGTAAGGAGAAAAGGTTTTGAAAGGAAAGGGGAATACAGGAAATTTTATAAAAATAATAAGACAAAAGGGAGATTATTGAATCTACGCAAATTAAGGATTTATTTGTTATTCTCAAATAATTTTTAACTCATTGGTATATATTGATGCAAAAATAATTCTATTTTAATACATTGATATAAATTTTAGTAATTGACATAAATTCAAGGTCACTTCTAATACTTTCTATTACAAACTGTTTAAGATATTAGGTAATGAAAGATAATTGTTAGTTAATCAACTCATAGTCATGTTAGAAACTAGTCTAATTTATCACAAAATATACATCCTAGGTTTAACAGATAGGTATGATTCTGTAAATAGGTAGATTATATAAAGATAGATAAGTCTTCGAAAACTTCAGAGACCTACAGAATATGACATTTAAAATGCTCAGAAAGGCAAATGGGGCTAACATTGAAAGAGGGAGAAAACAAGAAACAGGACAGGAACCTACCATGGAGGGTCTCTGAAAGACTCTACCCAGCCTTGTATAAAAGCAGATAATGAGACTCATAAACAAACTTTGGGCAGAGTGCAGGGGATCTTAGGAAAGAAGGGGGAGATTATGGGGAGATTATAAGACCTAAAGAGGATAAGAGCTCCAAAAGCATACCACCAGAACCAAAATATTTGGACACAGGGGTCTTTTCTGAGACTGATATGATACTCCAACCAAGGACCATTCATAGATATTACCTAGAACCCTTGCTCAGATGTAGCCAGTGGCAACTTAGCATCCAAGTGGAGTTCCCTAGTAGTGGGAACATGGAGTCTCTCAGACCTGAATTCAATGGCTAGCTCTTTGGCTGCCTCCCCTGGATGGGGGAGCAACCTTGCCAAGCTACAGAGAAGGACAATGCTGCCAGTTCGCATAAGACAGGGTCAGATGAAAGGGGAGGAGGACCTTCCCTATTTGTGGACTTAGAAAGGGGCATAGGAGGAAATGAGAGAGGGAGGGTGGGATTGGAAGGGGATGAGGGAGAGGGCTACAGCTGGGATACGAAGTGAATAAACTGTAATTAATATAAAAATAAAAATTTATTTAAAATGTTTTTATTATTTTAAGGATTCTTTGACATATTATCTCCTGGCAGCACCTAGACTCCCTCAAAGATGATTGTGAACATCAAAAAACCTACATATGGACATGGCTTCTAATGTAGCAAACCAGCCTCCTGAGCCAAAAAAAAAATGCTTTTGGTTCAAGACAGACAGACTTCTGCCTTAAATGGTCAACTCAATTGCAAGCCATGTCTACTGCTAAACTCTACCAAGACAGGGTAAGCAAATCTTAAATAGTTCCTGTTTCACATATGTGTCTGTCAAATATACTGGGGCAGAAGACTGACGATGATACTCCAATGTTATAGAGAGGTTTGGGTGGCTGTTCAGGCAACAAACTGTCTCTGTCAATTTTTAGTTTTTGAAGGCTGCTAACATGTGTTTTCTATTTACTCAAGTAACTAATTTTATTCCTTCAAAATCTCTGATGGTGTTGAAGACCAGATACCCATAGTATTACAATTTCCTTAGTTGTTTAGTAATTAAAAAGATGTTTTAGTTCTAGGTAGATGTTTTTAGTTTGATAGATACAAACTATAAAAATAAACTAGGGGCAAAAACTTAGACCCTCCTTGATTAGATATTTTTTCAAGGTTGCCAAATACATTTAGACTAGACATTACATATATATATATATATATATATATATATATATATATACAATCCATACATATTACATATATACATATATATATTACATATGTCTTACCTGTTGGTTTTATAATTATTCTTTTTTGGTGTTTTACTTATTTTCTAATGTAATTTAATTTATGTATTTATTTACTACAATATATTCACTTTGTATCCCCATTGTAGTCCCCTCATTCATCTCCTCCCAGTACCACCCACCTTCCCTCTTCTCCTCCTATGCCCTTTTGTTAGTCCCTAGATTGGAGAGGATCTCCTCCCCTTCTATCTGACCCTAGCTTATCAGGTATCATCAAGGCTGGCTGCATCATCTTCCTCTGTGGCCTGGCAAGACTGCACCCTCCAGGAGGAGGTGATCAAAGAGCTGGCCACTGAGTTCATGTCAAAGAGAGACCCTGTACCCTTTACTAGGGAACCCACTTAGAAACTGAGATGTCAATGGGCTTTCTTTGAATAGGGGGTCTATGTCCTCTCCATACATGATCCTTAGTTGGACCATCAGTCTCTGAAGGTCCCCCTGGGCCCAGGTTTTTTTTTGTCTCTGTTGGTATTCTTGTGGAGTTCCTGTCCCTTCCAGATCTTTCTATCTCTCTCTTCTTCTATAAGTTTTCCAGTACTCTGCCCAAACTTCGGCTATGAGTCTCTTTCAGAAGACCTCTGTGGAAGCCTTCTGTCCTGTTCCTTGTCTTCTCCTACTTCCCATGTATACCTTGTTTGCCCTTCTGAATGAGGATTAATCATCTTCCCTAGGGTCCTCCTTGTTGCTTAGCTTCTTTAGGACTATAGATTTTAGTGTGTTTATCTTATATTATATGGCTAATATCCAGTTATAAGTGAGTGCATATATCATATCTGAGTATATATCATGTATGTCTTTCTCCTTCTGGGTTACCTCACTCAGGATGATCTTTTCTAGTTCCCACCATTTGCCTGTAAATTTCATGATTTCCTTGTTTTTAATTGCTTAGTATTCCATTGTGTTGATGTACCACACTTTCTGTAACCGTTCTTCAGTTGAGGGACATCTAGGTTCTTTCCAGATTCTAGACAGTATGAATAACTCAGCTATTCCTACTGTTTTAAAAATGGCCTTTTATTTAGTCTCACTGTATAAAAATGACAGAAAAGGGGAATTGTTGGAGGTTGGTTTAATGCTAATTACTGCCATTTAAGAGGTGATTATTGCCCACCAGATGTAGCTATCCTTATTTGTGTAAACCAGCTTAAAACTTTATACCTGATTGCTTCATTAATTGGCCTATACTTGGGCAGGGAAGAATGGGGTATGTGTGTCTAATGTTCCTAGACTTTGGAGGACAGAGAGGATCACAGGACACAGAAGGTCAGGAGGAGAGGAAGAAGGATGACACCAGGATGAGATAGCCTAGAGAAGAAATCACATGGGTCTGGAGGAGATACTCCAATAATAGCATAAAAAGAGCAGATGAAGAATACAAGCAAGTACCATGAGATTATGTACAGAAGGTAGACCAGATGAGGATGATTAAGGTGGATGATATTGAATGGGGGAAATTACAAATCTAAAAAGAACAGGGAGAGGGGAGTTGGGCACAAAGTCTCATCCATACTTAAGTAAATGTTAGCATTTGATAGCTACTGGGAGGATAGCTAGTTTTTTTTAAAATTTATTTATTTTTATATCAATCACAGGTTAGGGATTTTGCATCCCAGGCCTAGCCTCCTCCCTCATTCCTTCCCAAGCTCCCACTAGCTGCCTCATCTCCCTTCTCCCGGCCCCCTCCAAGTCCACCAACAGGGGAGGACTTCCTCCCCTTCCATCCAACCCCAGCTCATCCTGTCTCCTCAGGGCTGGCTGCAATGTCCTCCCCTGGGATCTAGCCAGTCTGTCACTCCCCGGCTTTTATGGGGGAGGGTCAAAGAGTCAGCCATCAAGATCATGACTGAAACAGTCCCTGTTTCCCTCACTAGAGTCTTCAGTCCGACACCGAGCTATCATGGGCCCCATCTGAGCGGGGGTTCCAGGCCACATCCACACATGGTCCTTGATTGTAGAAACCGTCTCATACAAGACCCCTGTGCCCTGCTCAGTTTGGTCTTTGTGGCACTCTTGTTCTCCCCAAGTCTCAACAACCTCCCCCAGATCTATCATTACTTCTCGCGCTCTGTCAGAGGCTTGATCTCGAGTCTTAATTTCTGCTCTGATACATCGCTACATTGACCACCCTACAGAGGTCCTCTTTGGCATGCTCCTGTCCTGTTGTTTGTTTTCTCCCCCACTCAATGTCCATCCCATTTATTCATCCAAACGAGCATTGATCATACCAACCTGGGT
>JAQQSO010005439.1:0-12049 GCA_028658305.1 Pachyuromys duprasi
TTGTTGATTTTCTCAAAGAACCAGCTCTTGGTTCTAATTTTCTGTTTTATGTAATTTTAAACAATCCAGAATTTTGGTTTCCTCTTTGTTTGTTTTTAAGTTTTATTTATTATGTATACAGTCCTCTGTCTGCATGTTCACCAGCACCAGATCTCATTTTAGATGGTTGTGAGCCACCGTGTAGTGCCAGGGAATTGAACTTAGGATCTTTGGAAGAGCAGCCAGTGCTCTTAACCTCTGAGCCATCTCTCCAGCCCCTAGAATTTTGTTGGCATTTCTAAATGTTAATTATATAAATCCCTAAAATGAATAAGTAACTAGTAAAATAGTGAAGATGTTTGTAGAATGCTTATGTATATGTATACATATAAACACACAGAACATCTAAGAGGGTGTGTTCATTGGTGACCTCTTATGACTCTGACTCATTTGTCCTTCATTTTTCCTTCCTTCCAATTTCCTTCTGTCATCACTTATTTTGTTAATTAAAACCACACTACTAAACTAATGTGCCATACATTCAGCAGGTCAGTTATTTGAAGAAATCAGAGCTGTATGTACATTGATTTAAGTGTAATGTATCAAGAAAGATCAGTCATTGAGATCTCCAAGGAAAATGTTATAAAGATGGAAGGATGAAGGGAAACAATGCATTCATTTTCCTCATAAATTCTCTTCGTGAACTGCTCTAACACAGTAACCCACAAGCAGCCTTTGATTTCTACTATCATTTTATTACTACATTAACTCCAAACACTATAAGGTACATGTGGTTGCATATATCCTGTTGCTGAAATGCCAGCAATCATTCTTTTCCTTTGAGCGTTAGTAATGAAAAACTTCCTTTGTTCCTGCAGCTAGCCAAATGCTTACGTTTTCAGCAGCCCTTTTCTCATACCTGTTTCAATGAGTCTTACTCTGCCTCCTGGATATCACATGCCCTTCAACCACTGCTTTTTCCCAGTTCTGGCTACAAAGTGTTACATTAATAACCCCTCTCATCTGGAATTATTCCTTTCATCTTGAAAGCAAACTCAGAGATCACAGGAAAGCATGTAGCCTGGAGAACAGTGTGTAGGTGAAGGCTAGCTTTAGATAGTGACAATGGAGAAGAATCAAAAGGGCTTCATACAAGAGTATAGTTTGGATCTTTCTCTTTTATGGCTGAACTTTCAATACATCTTAATAACTCTTAACTTCATCTGCGTGTTCTGCCTTCTTCAGAACTCTCTTTTTTGTTGTTGAGAAAATCTTGATGGTTCTCTCTGTCTAACCTATTAGCCAGTACCTTTAGTTTTCCCAAGGTAAAGGTCATTTAGGGCATTCTCCCTAATAAGTAGCAACAAAATCCCAAACAAAACAAAACAAAAAGGTAAATCCCCAAGGAAAAGACTCTTTTACAATCATAGAATCCATCTTGATGTCTATGCCTACTTTGATTTGTCCATGTGTGTTCTTTTACATACCATTTGATGCCTTCAGTTCCAATTTTATTTTCAATTTTGACCCCAGTTATATTTTTGTCTGTTCCTTATGTTATATTTTGATTCATAAATGCTTAATTTGAGTATCCTATGATAGAATTTGGCATAAATTACTTTAATAAGTCTCTAAGTAGAATTCCATACTTTCTACTAGATGACAGTGGAACCTTTTCACTACTCTAGTCTTTCATTATATATACTAGCAGATCTGGAGGATGACCAATATTATGGCCACAGGAATCCAGTTCAACTCAAATACATGTACTCACAATTGGCAATGGGATCAAAGAAGATGCTGGCCTTTGAACATCATTACTGAAAGCTTTATGTGAGTTGAATTCACTGTACCCACAATAAGATAACTTTTTGACCAAAGAGTTAGGCTTTTCTGGGAACAGACTCTCAGCTGAGGATTACATTTATTATAGGTAACCCAGAATTATAAAGGCCGAGTCTTTCTAGTAAACATTCTGTGGCTCAAGCATTTTCCAGGGTCAGGGTATTTCTGAGGAATAGAGGTTCCAGTGCTACTTTTGTTCACACTGATGAAAGACAGACAGAAAGTTCCTGGCTAGATAATAGGTGCTGTCAGAAGTGAATGTGCTAATGACTAGGCAGAGGCAATTTCCTCCAATGAAGATTGTTCCACTCAGGGATAATGACTGCTCTGTAGGTGCATGGCTATAGAAAGCTGAGCCAGCAGAGAGATCCATGTCCAGGGAGGGGAAGTTAATGCATATATCGCCCAAGAGCCTCTCAGCATTTGAAAGAATGAAGTTTCATGTACTATGATCCTGCATGAGTCCTGCCGGATTAAACCAACTTGCAAATGTTAGACCACTTTAAATGTAGAGTTTGTTCTCTTCAGGCCATATGGGTTTCTTCCTTTCTGAGCGATCGTGGATTATGGAGCTAAATAGCCCTACCCTATCTTATGTTATGAAAGAGAATAAGTTTGTAAAGTCAGAAAAACAAAACAAGCCTCATTATTTCTCAAAATAGATGAGTTCCCTTGTGCTCTGTTTCTATAACAGAGGCCACAGGCAGTTCTCAACACACAGCTGCTTCAAGAAGATTTTCTGGGTCTGCTCATTGTAAGAGGTAGTTTATATTCCTTTTATTAAAATAGAAAAATGAAAAGAATGTAGATCTATTTAATGTTATGTCTTCATTAAAGAATGTTGTCAAACTGCACATAAGTGCATTGTGTGCCTTTGAAAAAATCTGTAATGACAATCTCCATGAGTACATGTATAGAAATTGATTCATGACTGGTCCTTCAAAAACCAGATCCCTAACAAGTGCTTAGAGTAAGATGCACAATGGTTCCCAAATATAAACAGTTCTTAATCTCTTGAGCCTGTAAATGTTTGTTTTTCAAGAGGAACATGGCCCAAATGATTGTTAACCTTCAGATGCTCTGAGGGAGTTCTTAACAGAGGAACATCTGTTATGTTTTGCCTGCATATGTATGGATATGTGGCTGGTGCTGCTGAGGCTAAAAGCAGCAGAGCCTCCAGAAATGGAGCTACTGATGGTTGTTAGCCCTCAACCACTTGACCATCTCTTTCCAGCCCCACATACTTTAATTAAGGAGTAATGAAGGTAACTACTGCAACGAAACAGTATGACCCCTGCTTTCAGGACTGAGAACAGGACAAAGAATGTGAAAATTGAAGTGTCTTTTGCCTGTAGCAGGGGTGTGAGCACAAAAGGCCATAGGAAGCTTTTTAGATGTTGAGGCTACCCCATCAGATAGTCCAGCCCACTCAATCCAGATTTATGTCCATGTGTCCATCTGTTTGTCATTTATTAATTTCCTCACATTCCTAGTGAGGCCGAATCCCTGGAAGTGATTCAAGTAGTTGGCACATGATGCCAAACCAGGGCAGGGACTTTGGACACTGGCTGTGACAAACTGCCCTTGGTTAGAGTAGGTAATGCTCTTGAAGAGTAGCATGCTTATACAGGTAAAAGAAGGAATATAGGAAAAAGGAAGAAATATGGAATAAGGAAGAAACGAAGGCAGAGAAAAAAGAAGGAACTAATTAAAGGATAGAGGAAATGCAGTTTTAAAGCCTGTGGTGTAAAACATGGGAAAGAGAAACTAGAGACAGGTAGTAATATGTAGGTGCTGTGGGTGAGACTTGGGGGGAATCCTCAGAAGTAGGGTGAAGGCACTACAGCTTCATCGGTTCCTGGGCTGTGTTCAGAAGGTATGCCCGTGATTTTCAGGGAAGGTGGTGTGAATTTGGCTACTTGAAAAACAAATAGGAGAAAATTTAGGGATGCTGTATTTGCTTTCAATTTAGCTGCTTTCATGTTAGATTTGGCAAAAAACCAAGCAGTACACAGATGGCTGATACAAGGTGGTAGGGCTCTGGATTGGGTGGATGTATAGACTATAGGCTAGCTCCTTAAGATGGTCTTTCTCAGAGGCCCATACTAGAAAGTAGATTCTCCAGAACCTAACCCTAAGAATATGCAGATGATGGTGACCTAGGCATGAAGGGTGCCCAAGCTAGTGTCTGTGCTTTCTCAACACCACTGTGACTGTGATGCAGCAGCAGCATGCCAGTGGCAAGGAGATTCTGCAGTTTCTCTGTCAGAGAGCAAGGTTCACTCAATTCCAGATTTTCTGAACATCTGTCTGTCAATTTCATTACCTTTCTGCCCTAATCAGGTTTCCCCTGGAGCCATTCTAGATGTGGCAAATGCTGATGTGGCTTTGAGGAAAGTAAATTATTTCCCCACTGCTGATAAAAGTGAAAATGGGTACAGCCATTATGGAAATAATTTTGGAACTTCCCCACAAAGCTAGAATAAATCTACCACATGATCCAACTTTAGAACTCTTGGGCAACCAGGAAAAAAAAAGCTATATATATTTCCTGCTTATTGATGTTCTTTGCTGCTCATTTCACAAAAGCTAAGAAATGGAAACAGCTTTGATGTCTATCAATTAGTGAATGGATAATAATAAACCTGTGGTACATTTACATAATGATTTTTTCAGCTGTAAAGAAAAATTAAACTATAAATTTTCAGGTAAATGGATAGAACTAGAAACAACCATCCCCATTGAGGTGACTCAGACTCATAAAGACAAACTCACATGTTTTCTATAATTTGTGGATATTAACTTTGACTCTTTAGGTATATGTGTTCATTTAAAATACCCATGTAGGTCAGGAAATTAGTAATGGACCAATGGGGGGATTGCAAGTTTATAAGCAAGGCAGGAATAACATAGTCATAAAAAGGGGGAAATAGCATAACGGAACAGGAGAATGCAATGTAGTGGGAATTTAGAGGGAATGCTAAATGTTACTATTGAAGAGACTTCTTAAACATATTCATATAAACATATAAAATATTTTAACCGAGTTTCACTATAATAGAACAGCAATGACACCATAAGATACAAAAAGGACTATGGATAGATACCTCTTTTTCAGTTGTTGGTCAGTGAGGTCCCACAGGGCCATAATGGTTGTACATTTTTTTACCTTGATTTTGATTACTGCTCAAAACCTGACAAGTAAGACCTTGTTGCTAGAGATACCACATATGTTCCTCATAAAACACTGAAAAACAAATCAAGCTGGTACTAACCTGGAAGATTTATACTCACTGACTTCCTTTCATAGTGATAGAACTATGCACACCACTGAGGATAAGTGTACCCATTTAAAAAAAAAAAAGAGTACCCATTACGTTTACCTCTTTAAGTATACCTAGTGAACCTTATGAATTACAATAACGACAAACCCGACAACTCCACTGGTACAATTGTGGCATGACTGTGGTGGAAATAAACCATCTCTTTCTGATGGCATCTAAGCTCTCCTCTGAAGTTGCCCAAATGAACTCAGTGTTTGTATCAACATGCACGAGACCCATGTAAGCTCAAACCAGACAAAATCACAGCACAGGAGAGGGAAGTGTTCGTGAAGTCTCAACCCTAGCTGAGACACTATTGGCAATTAATAGTTGCAAAGCTACAGAAAGGGTTTTTCAATTAAGGGTGTGGCCCCTGGTAGAGAGAATTGGAGTGGGTTCTAATGAATGGGTACAGACAAAAAATACTTGGTTAGCACAAATTTGACCAGATAGGTCCTTAAATAAGTTCTAAGTTGGGTAGGTAGGGAAGGGAGTGAATCTGGGAGGAGTTAGGTCAGGGAGGTGAATATGATAAAAAATTATATGAACATCTCAAACAAATATTAAAAATATTTTAAGTGAGCACATAAAGTTGGAAATGCAATGAGGAACATATATAGGAGGAGTTAATGGGAGGTGAATATTGTGGAAATGTAATATATGAGATTCTCAAGGAATTAATAAAATACATATCAATCTTTTGTTTTAAAAAGTGATGTAAAAATGCATTCTGAGCCCTAGAAGCTGGAGAAGAAGGAAACAGATTGGAATCTGAGCTTGTGAAGAGAGTGATAGAGGAAGCACCACAATTTCAGCCCAATAAAATAAGCCAGGTTTCTGGCCTCCAGAAGTGCAACAGAATAAGTAACTTTTGAAGTATGAAATTGTTATTAACATTACAGTATCACATACAAGAAAACAAAGATTAATAAATACATCTTGAAATAATGAAATGACAGGCAGTAAAGAATCACTAAACATTTCATTCTCTGTAAGATGCTGAGGTTCTTACATACCTTAAAGTATGTGAGAATATAAACTAATGCATGGTTTGTTCTTTCTATTAAAACATTTAAAAGGTCCTTTGAAAAATGTATTCATTTATTTTATTTGTGTGCATGAGTGTTTCCCTGCATGTATTTATGCACATCATCTGTGTGCCTCATGTCCTCAGAAGTCAGAGATTCCTGACTCTAGTAACCATGTGCCCCCTGGGAACTGAACCTAGGTCTTCTGTTAGAGCAACAAGTGCTAGTTATCACTGAACCATCATCCCTGCTCCTTAAAAATCTGCTTTTGTGAGAAAAATATATTTCAATATGTTAATAGTGATTACATTTATATACCCAGGGATTTTGTTGATATTTATTCTGGTTCTTTCATTTGCCTTTGGTTGGTACACATTATTGCCCTGAGTAACAGAGGCAGAGCTCAGTTTCATTCCCTAAAAGATCCTCAAGAGTTCTTTTGCTCTTAGGAGCTCCATTCAGGCCCAAAATAAGATTCAAGGCCCCATGGCAGAAAATAATTTCAGAAGGAAACAGTATGAATGAGAGTTTGATTTTTAAAGTTTTGGGTTTTTTTTTGGTGTTTTCAAGACAGGGTTTCTCTGTGTAACCTTGGCCATCCTGGACTTGCTTTGTAGACCAGGCTGGCCTTAAACTTACAGAAAATTGCCTACTTCTGCTTTCCCTAGTGCTGGGATTACAGATGTACACCACTGTGCCTGGATTAAAGATATTTTTAACATAGACTTTTAGCAAAGAGTCCAATGGAGAGAGCACAACCCAAGGAAAGAATAATAAATACCCATATAAAGATCTGAGATTCTGAAGAGAGAATCTCAAGTGTCTTTACAAATAGTGTATATAGGGGTTCTGTGTCTTTTAAGTCACATCTCTGATAGATGTGAAGAACCCCTCTCCTTTTAACCATAACACAGAGTGTATGTTACAAAAAGGTTATACTGGTTTGCACTCCCACCAACAAGGAGTGTTCCCCTTTCTACACATCCTCACTAGCATGCACTGTCACTAGTGTTTTTGATCTTAGCCATTCTGATTGGTGTAAGATGGTATATCAGATTTGTTTTCATTTGAATTTCTGATGACCAATGCCATTGAGCATTTCTTTAAGTGCTTGGGAGAGAGCTAATCACTGACACTATTGATGATACTCTGCTATGCTTGAACACAGTAGCCTAGCATAACTGTCCCCTGAGAGGCTCCACCCAGGGGCAGATCCAAACAGATGCTGAGACTCACAACCAAACATTGGGCAGAGCAGAGGGAGACTTGTGGAAGAGTTGGGAAAAGGATAGAAGGAAGACAGCAGGAGCTCCACAAGAAGACCAATAAAGGCAACTAGCAAGGGCCCTGGTGGTGGTGGTGGGGGGGGGGGGCTATGGAGGACACTGAAGCATTAACCAAGGACTATGTGTGGACTGGATCTAGTACCCCAACACAGATGTAGCTGATCTTCATTTGAGTCTCCTTGTAAGGGGACTGGACACTGTCTGTGAAATGGACCCTGTTACCTACTCTTCAATCACTTCCCCTTGGTGGGGCTACTTCCCCCAGCAACAGGGATAGAAGATGCATTCAGTCCTGATGGTCCAGTGGGTTACTGATGGAGCTTCTCTTTTCTGAGGAGAAGTGGAGGGAGGATAGAAGGATTTGTGTGGAAGGGTGGGACTGAGAAGAGAGGACAGAGAGAGCAATAATCGGGATGTAAAGTGAATAATAATAATAATAATAATAACGGCTATGCTGAAGAACTCCTTTCTGTGTATAAGGTTGTATGGTGGATTTATGGGAGGTATTCTTTAGATCTGGAAATGAGAAAGAAGTCCTATAAACTCAACTGTATACATCATTTTAGTCCTGAATGTGCATAAGATTTCTTTTGGAAAAAATATATTTTGTCTCCATGGGCAATTTAGGATTTATTAGTGCTATAAAATGTTTTTGCCTTTCTCGGTAGAAAAAGCAGGACAGATCTTAGAGCCATTTTCCTCCCAGCATGCTTTTCAGTCCATACCACCAACATTTTCCCTATCTTTCTATCCTACCTCAAGATAAAATAATATGTTAACTTCATAATAATTGGCTTCTTTTGATTATATATGTTTTTTTTTAATTTGAGGTCATCCTACTGTTAGACTTTATTAGATTAGAATAAATTTCTGAAAAATTCTAGAAGTTTACCATTGTCACAAAGCTATAAACTATATGTTATTAATTATCATATATAAATGTTTTGTTCATTTAATTTTATGTGTATATGACTATATATAAAAAAGACTCATTATCCTGTAAGACAAGTGTTTTTTTGCTTATGTACATATAATATGACATGTAGAATAATTTCTTGCACATAGTAGGTCTTTAGAAAGTTTTGGTTAACTGAGTGAATCTAGTAGCTATAAATTTATTCTTTATTGTCTAAGTAAGGAATAAATTATAATGTGTAAATGTGTGTATGTAAATGTCCCATAGTTAGTTTTAGCTGTCAAATTGACACAACCTAGATTTAACAGAGAAGAGAGTCTCAATTGAGAGACCGCCCAGATCAAAATATTCTGTGGGAATACCTGTGAGTAATTGGCTTAATTGTTAATTGTTTTGGGAGGGTCCAGACCACTGCAGGTTGCACAGTTCCCTGGGCAGGTGGTCTTCGCAACATAAGATAGCTAGCTAAGCATGGGTCAGTAAATAAATCAGCAAGCCATGTTCCTCCATGTGTTCTGCTTCAAGCTCTTGTTTGAGTTCCTGCCTCAGCCTTCAATGATGACTTAGAACCTGGGAATGTAAGCCAAATCAATCTTTTTCTCCACTAAACTGTTTAACAGGCCAGAGTCTGTTATCAGTAGACATAAAACTTGACCAGAAATTGGTTCCAGAAGTGGGGTGCTGTTATGATTATCTGATTATGTGTCTTTCATGTCTTTTATTTTATTTTATTTATTTAATTTATGATTGTGGAGTGTTTTGAAACTTTGATCTATGAAAGCCATTAAGTGCTCTGTACTAAATGGCCATTCTGTAGGAATTAGAAAATAAGAATTCTGAGGGAAATGGACACAATAGAAGCTCGAACTGTGGAATCTTAGAGGAAAACAAAGACTATTGACATTTAGAATAGTGCCCATTTTGTGTTATTTTGGATTAATAATCTATGCTTATCAGCTAAGGCTAAAGAATAAGCTGTGATTAATAAGAATACTGGACACTGGTTCTAAATTGATACTGACTCTCAAGAACCAGAATAGGCATATGACACTCTAATTAAAATAGGGGTTTATGGATTTTAGGTGATTGGTGATGTTTTGGATAAAGTCTGAATTATAGTGCCAATGGGTCCCTGAACTCATCTTATGGCTATTTCACTAGCTCTAAAATGTATAGTTGGAATAGATATGCTTGGAGGTTGGCAAATCCCCACATTGGTAATAATAGCAAGGGCTATTATTCTTGGAATAGTCAAATGGAAGCCATTGGAGTTGCCTTTGCCAAAGAGAATAGAGAAACAAACACATTATATCTTATATAAAGAGGTTGGGCTTTATTGCTTCTTCCACAAGGTATTATAGTGTCCATTTTATTAACAACCATATGAAAATTTGATCAAAAGATCAGAAGGTAGTAGCTGCTTTGAACTTATTCAGTGAAAGCATCATTGAATGAAATATTCTATGTTTCAGTGAACAGAGTTAATTCAGGAAGGAGAGAACAGGTTGCATTAAATCTTGCCCAATTTTTGCAAGCAGTACAATACTTGTACAGCTTGCAAACTCAAGAGGTACCTCTGGAAAGAGTGGAGGAACAGAAAGACCCAAAGCAGAAATGAGCTCCATCAGAAGACCAACAGAGCCAACAAAATCTGGGCCCATGGGCCACTGAAGAGACTGATGAGCCAACCAAGGACCATGCATGGAGAGGACCTACATGCTCAGATGTAGCCATGTAGCCAATAGGCAGCTCAGTCTCCATGTGGGGTCTCTAATAAGAGGAACAGAGGCTGTCTCTGACATGGACTATGTTGCCTGATCTTTGATCACTTTTCCGTCTGGTGTGAGAATTTGTCAGGCCACAGCGGAAGAAGATGCAGGCAGTCCTAATGAGACTTGACAGGCTAGGGTCAGATCTAAGGTAGGGGAGGAGGGCTCTCCCTTTCTGAGAAATAGGGGAGGGGAATAGGAGAGAAGAAGGAGGTAACGTGGGACCAGGAGGAGGCTAGGGATAGGTCCACAATTTGGATGTAAAGTGAATAAATTATAAAAAGTAAATTTAAATTAGGACCCTGCACAGATATAGCCCATGGCAGTTCAGTGTCCAAGTGGGTTCCATAGTAATGGGACCAGGGACTGTCTGTGACATGAACTGATTGGCCTGCTCTTTGATCACCTCCCCCTGAAGGGGTAGCAGACTTACCAGGCCACAGAGGAAGACAATGCAGGCACTCCTGATGAGACCTAAGAGATTAGGATCAGAAGGAAAGAAAGGGAACCTCCACTATCAGTGGACTTGGGAGGGGCATGTGTGGAGAAGGGGGAGGGAGGGTGGGATTGAGAGGGGAGAAGGGAGGGAGGAGCTACAGGGGGGTACAAAGTGAATAAAGTATAATTAATAAAAAATTAAAATAAATTTTAAAAATTAATTTAAAAATCTAAATATAAAAGCTAATCACATCTTGAGAACCATTTTTCCTCCACCCACACCCTGCCTCTTATTTATTCAGGGTTCTTTGCTCTGTTGTCACAGCCACTGTTTCTACAGATTGACAGTAATGCTCTTCTCTGCACTATTCCAGACATTCACGAACCTCACTTTTCAGCTTTCCGCAGTTGCATTGGCCTTATCCATTGACTGAACTTAGTCAGGAGCAGAATCCTATGAAACCTGGATAATACTTAGTGTAGAGAACTACTCTTCTATGGCAAAGAAAAAATGACTGTGAAAAATGAAAATCAGAGCTCAGATAAGAGTCATTACAATGACTGATAACAAAGTTAACTTGAAAATATTAACCATTTTTTCTTTGAAAATAGCAAACATGTTGAACAGAATAAAGAGTGTGCAGGATCGCTATAAAAAGAAAAGGCACATTCCTTAGAATTGCTTAAGTGGAAGCTTAGAGATTTTTGTTGTTTCCTACAGCCAGGGTTGCTTTAAATTTATGTCTTGTATCCTAATAATTAATTACCTTAGTATACAAAGAAGAATCATTTCCATCATTTATGAAAACTATTAAGAGCATGTAACTTAAGAATCATTTTCAGGTTAATCTGAAAATAACCACTTTATTTAAAGATCTCAATTCCTTCAGCTTGATCAGCATACTCATTAAGTTTATAATCAAAATCTCTATGATTCAATTTTACATCTTGCTAAAACAGTTAAAAAGGACAGGGAACATTAACTGATAAGAAAATAATAAGAGGACAGGTATGATTTCACAAAGAAGGTGCTTGTCACCTAGCCTGACAACCTGAGCTGGACCCATAGAGACCAAATGGAAGAAGGAGATCTGCAGCTCCCAAAAGTTGTCCTCTGAACTTCACACATGCATCAAAGTGTGTACACACATACACACACGCATACATAAAATCATAAATGATATTAAAAGGAAAACTGATGGGAATTTTTTGAAGAAGCATATTTTCTTGAAGCTATTGTAACTAAAGAGGTTTTGGAGTGGACATAGAGTAAAATATGCCTCTATTCCTAGCTCTTGAAAGCCAGAGGCAGGCAGATTTCTGTAATTTCCAGACCAGGCTGGTATACATAGAGAGTTTTAGGACATCCAGAGTTACATAGAGATACAGTGCCTCAATAAACAAATAAGTAAGAATATATATATATATATATATATATATATATATATATATATATATATATATA
>JAQQSO010005440.1:0-12048 GCA_028658305.1 Pachyuromys duprasi
AGTTGTTCCACAACTCTTCATCTGCCTACTAGTAATTGATAAGTAGTATTGGAGTTTTGCTGTTGGCTTTTTAAATTTATCAACAACATTGTGTTTCCCTTTGCCCAAATCCAACCCTTAAGTGCAGTCTCTTCAACTCTGAACATTTAAAGTGGTTGTTTGCCTTTAGATAGTGCAAAAGTGTGAGTGTTATTAGAAAGTCTTTGTAGCATATTCTTTTATAAAATGTTATTATTTATTACAATTTATTCACTTTGTATCCCAGCTCTAGCCCCCTCCCTCATCTTCTCCCTGTCCCACTCTCCCTACCTCTTCCCCTCCATTATGCCCCTCCCCTAGTCCACTGATAGGGGAGGACCTCCTTCCCTACTATCTGACCCTAGCTTATCAATCTCATCAGGACTGCCTGGATACTCTTTCTCTGCGGCCCAGTTAGGCCACCTTGCCCAAGGGAGGTGATCAAAGAGCAGACCACTGAGTCCATGTCAGAGATAGCACCTGCTCCCGTTACTAGGGACTAAATCAGGTTTTGTGGAGCAAGATAAAATGTTGACCTGTCTGTGAGTATGTAAGGCAGAAAGCATATGTTTGTAGATACTGGACAATGAGACTCAGAGATATTTCACAGGAGAAACACAATCTGTATATTGGGGGTGGAGGATAAAATGAGGCTAAAGATTGAATATTTGGTTCTTTGTTTTCTAAGCAAAAAGTTGTTATTTAACTGTGCTATGGGAAGGAAGTCATATCTGATATCGATACAATAGCAAGCACAATTTAGATTTTAAATATTTCTCTGGTCAGAGCATGTTGGAATGAAAAATATTTTCAAGTTATGTGTTAATATTTTATTTGAGGAACTGTGTTTTATAAAACTTTTTGTTCTTCAATAAGAATTTTCTCAGAAAATGATTTTTAATTTCAAATAATGATACATCTTTTTAATGTACAACTGTTCTAATAATATTTAATGATAATAGACTGAATATCAATGATAGCTCAGAAATCTAAATACTTACTTAGTTTTAAAATATCATAAATACAGTTTAGTTTTAAAATATTGTAAATATAGCAAGGGAAACATGGATATTTTACCTGTAACTAGAAAGTACTGTAATCAACAATTATAAAGATTTTTTTGCTTGTTTTTGTTGTTGTTTTGATTTTATGAGACAGGGTTTCTCTGTGTAGCTGTAGATGTCCACCAGTCTGTCTAGAACTCAGAGGCAACCTGCCTTTATGTCCCTAAATTCTGGGAATACAGGCATGCACCATTGCTCCCTCCTTGTAGTGACTTTTAATATGACATATTTTGCAGCTTTATTTGAACTCATAGTCATTAATGTGGAGGCCATGGTTTGAAACCGTACTGTTCGGCAGAGCATATAACAATTGAGCTAGTGTACAACCTTATGTTTAAAAATTACTAACCCACTCACAGATGAGCATATGGCCAGAGACAGACCATTTGTTTTGCCTCATCCTATTTGTCCAATTCTTTCAGGTTCATATACATGATAACCAAGACACAATGTTTCATTATTTGTAGAGTATGTCATTTGTAGAAATAAATTTTGAATAGCTTCGTAAAATAAAAGTTTGTATCAAACTAAATCAGTTCTCAGCTAGTAACAAC
This sequence comes from Pachyuromys duprasi, assembly GCA_028658305.1. Taxonomy (NCBI): domain Eukaryota; kingdom Metazoa; phylum Chordata; class Mammalia; order Rodentia; family Muridae; genus Pachyuromys; species Pachyuromys duprasi. The sequence continues at coordinate 1,637 of JAQQSO010005440.1, forward strand.
TGATATAACCAAATCTGCAAAACACCTACAGATGTACATGTTTTGTGCAAATAACTTATAACAAGAAACCAAAGAGAACGTAAAAGCCAACAAACAGAACCACCTTTTGCTGCATTAAAAGAACACGAAAACACCAGTTTGCTGGATGTTTTGTGTTCTGCATGTAATTGGAACAAACTGCTTGAAGAGAAAAAAAAAAAAAAAAACCAGTTGCTATACTGAAAGTCATTTTATTTCCTTTTAGTTCTGCTTCAAAGATACACAGTGATGAAAGGTGCTCTAAAAGCAAGGTGGTTAATTACTGGGGTTGTTCTGCCCTGTGCTCACATTTAAACTGCAATTACTCTAAAAGCAAGATGGGTTTTTACTTCAGCTGCCCAGTTTTAAAGCTAGATAACGAGAAGCTTTTATGAGTATTAAATGGCTTGTGACTTTCGTGTTTTTGCTAATTGTTTTGTTTATTTGAGAAAGGAAGGTAAGATTTATAACGTTAAAATCTAAACATGCCAGCTAAACTGACAGACTGCTACTAAACAGTTTTGTAGACTAAAGTAAGTGTTCAAATGTCCTTTAGCTTAAAACCTCCATCGTGTATCTCTGGCTCAATGCCACTCTGAGCTTTAAAAAAAAAAAAGATTGTTTTTGCAAATAAGAATACGTGGTTGTAGAGAATCAGTTGGCATTTCTATGACAGGTGCTTGGCAGGTAACACATTAGGGATGCAGGGGAACTTTCCCTAAAGTGACTTGGAGTCATAGTGAGACATTTTAAAAAGAACTTTAAGTCCATGGAAGCTCAGTATCCTAGTGGGTTTCCTAGTAAGGGGAACAGGGACTGTCTCTGACATGAACTCAGTGGCTGGCTCTTTGACTGCCTCTCCTGGATGGGGCAGCAGCCTTGCCAGGCCATAGAGGAGGACAATGCAGCCAGTTCCGATGAAACCGGATAAGGTAGGGTCAGATGGAAGGGTAGGAGGACCTCCCTTATCCTTGGACTTGGAGAGGGGCATAGAAGGAGATGAGGGAGGGAGGGTGGGGTTGCGGGTTGCGAAGGAAGGAGGGAGGGGCTACAGCTGGGATACAAAGTAAAAAAAAAACTATAATTAATATAAAAAATAAAATTAAAAATAAAGAAAAATAAAGAACTTTAAAGATTGTAGAAATATCCAATATGGTTTACAACCTGAATATCTAACAAAAAGTCATATTATCAAAAAGTCACGGTTCTTTCCTTCTCTGTTCTCTCTTTACGAAAACTCAGCAGTGACTCACAGAAAAGATGACTGAGCATCATTTCAGGATCTTACTATATCTTACACTCCTTGAGTCTGAAGTGCTACTTTGCTACACTTTACTAATAATCGTAACCTCACATTTACTTCTTCTATATATGTTTATTAAAGCATCGTGATAAATACTTCTGTTGTTGTGATACTCAGAAAGATCATGTCAGTAAATTGAACTGTGCCATGATTTAAATCACTAAAATTAGCACGTGAAGACACTGAGAATTTGATTGACTGCATTTGATTGTCCCTACTTTTAACAGTAAGGATAATTCAGGTTGAACTTGTATTTCATGTTGTTGAAGTGTGCATTGCACACACGGTTTTTAGTGAGACACAGTTTCTTGTTGTTTTGGTTTTTGTTTAAGTCTTTTGGTGATCTGGTATGTTGTAAATATCATTATGGTACTACTCATTTCTCTGGGAACTCAGTAAATGTCTGATAGGTTCCTTTTTAGTTTCACTTTTGTGAAGCTCACAGTAGAACCCTTCCACTAGAAGAGCTACTGGTGCGGCTGCTGTGTCGCCTGTGCGTCAGTAGGTGGCAGAAAGGAGAGAGGTTATGTCCAAGCTCCGTGTTCTGACCTATGAACATGATTAGTAGCCTAACAATTCCTGAAAAGAAGCGAGACTGAGACTACCACCAGTCAGCACCAGGAGTCCCACACAGGGAGCTAACCTGAGACGGCCAGGAGTGCATTATCCTGCAGGTCCTGATGGCTCCCAGGACCGGAGGAAGCCTGAGAACCATCCATGGGACTGAAGGTCCTGGGTGGGAGTAAGCCCAACCCTCACATGCGGTCACTAGGGAAGGGCGGGCAAGGAGCAAGCCCAAGATGACGACCAAAATGGTGCCTTAGGATCTGGACAGGGAGCTAGCCTGAGGCAACTGGTCGGGCAATAGGCAGGCCTGGTCAGGGGATGCAGGACAGACCATCCCTGAGATGCCTCCTGCCCAGCCCCATAACGCAATCAGAGACCCTAGACACCTCTAAGAGGAGCAGTTAGTAGTGGAGAAAAGGAAGAGAAATAGAAGGATTTGTGCACAATAAAGAGAGGCAGAACTGGAAACTAGAGAGTAGTGAGGAACAGCCTACTGTGAGTAGCCAGTGATGCCACCTGGGACCATGGCGGGGTCCTCGACTGTGAGGCCACCGCGGCCATATTAGAGCCTGTGCCCTGTAGCAGCGGCGATCTGTTACCACTAATGGCTGGGCAGATGTCCTGCATCTGGGCTGGCACCCAAGGACATACTGATTTTTGAGGGCTGTGAATAACTGGCTCCACCCCTCACCTGGGCGTGGTGGGAGAGCAGGTGGTGGTGTCATGAGAGCAGGAGAGCTGACTTTGGCCATAGCCAGCTGCTGAATATTTGGGAGAGAGGGCTGGGCACATTGCCCGTGTTGCTAGGGGGCTGGACCCCGAGAATAGGAGTGTGTATGACCTGACCCTCCTGACTTGTCTCCTCCTGCCTTGCTCCTCACCACCTCTGGCAGGCAAGAGACCTGGCCCTGGGGCCCTGAGCGCCAGAGAGCTGTCTCTACCCTTCACCAGCTGCAGCACTTGGGAGAGCAGGACCTGTATCTCACCTGGGCAGAAGAGTAGAGCTGCCCCTGATGTCTGGGGCGTGGGCAAAGAAAACAGTATACTGTGGGACACACTGACACACTACAGATTCCTCAAAGAGATTATTTTTCTCTGTTGGGGAGGAGGTTACAAGGATTGAGTGTGGGTATGAGGGGAGGGGAAGATGATTAGAGTACATGATGTGAAATTCACAAAGAACCAAAATGAATTATTAAAAAAATCTCATAACATAAATGAAAATATCACTAACCATGCCTGGGAGAATATACTTGTTCATATTTCACAATTATAATTTGACCAAAAATTAGTGAGAGTTTTCACTCAGAAAATGAACATTTTATATTCTTCAGTTTGAAATTATAGGCTATTTCTATTATAAACTGTGTTCTGTATGACATATATAAATATCTAAAAATGTAAATTTATGAGTATCTATCACAAATAAAATAAGAACAATAATTCTCAAAAGTGAATGGTTATTTTCTAGTATTTTATATTATATCAGTGCATATATGCAATTAAGACTTGTTTTTCATTGAACTAATAATTCATTAATCACTATCAGAATGCAGAAAATATATAATTTATTCCCCAGTAAAATGTTATATATGGGTGTGTGCATGTTTGCATGTGTTTAATCACTATATTCACGAAACAGAAAATATCAAGGAAGAATGACTGTATTTAAGAACATATGTGTATCTTGTAATTTCTGAATATAATATTGGCTATAGGGTATGTCCCTCTAAATTCATAGGATAGAAAGTTACCAAATATCTTTTCTAATTACAGGTTCAATATTAACTTGCAAACAAATTTATGTTTGATTAATTTTCAAAAGCCTGAAATTTTATGAAAGTAGTAAATTATAAATAACTGAAGAGTAAAAAAGGTAAACAAACTTAGAAAGGATATAAATGACCTACATAATCCAAAGCTATAGATTTATGATACTATGTAAACTAAGGAGAAAATAAATAGTAAAGGATGAAAACAGAAATCAATAAATGTAAATTAGTTACATATGGTCTACAAAGGTTGAAATAAATGACAAGTGCAGCTAAAAGGAAGGAGGAAACATTGGAATATCTGCTAATCTGCTACTGTTGTCAATGGGAAATTAAGAAATTCCTAGTAAGGGGAGCAGGGCCAGTCACTGGCATGAACTCAGTTGTCTGCTCTTTGATCACCTCCCCATGGTAAGGTGGCCTAACTAGGCCACAGAGAAAGAGGATCCAGACAGTCCTGAGGAGTTCTGATAGGCTAGGGTCAAGTAGATGGGGAGTAGGACCTCTGTCTGTGGACTAGGCGAGGAACATGGAGTGGGGAGGAGAAGAGGAGGGATGCTAGGGCAGGGACGAGATGAAGGAGGGGGCTACAGCCGGAATAAAAAGTGAATAAATTGTAATACATAATAATAAAAAATGTAAGAAAAATTTTTAAATCTATTTATTTATGTATTTATTTGTTTTGTTATTTACCTTCATGCGTATCTGCGTGAAGATGTTGGATATCCTGGAACAGGAGCTGCAGTTCTGTGGGTGCTAGAAATTAAACTCAGGTGTTCTGGGAGAGTAGGCATTGCTCTTAACCGCTGAGCCATCTCTCCATCCTTGAAATTAAGAATCTTAAAATTCTCTCTACTTTGTGTAGTAGCTCACACCTCTAATTCAAGAACTCAGACTGAGGCAGAAGCATTTACTGAATTTGTGGCCAGCCTGGTCTACATAGAGAAACCCTGTCTCTAAAACCAAAGTAAAGGGGGACTGTATATATTCATATAAAATCAAAACATTTCTTTTAAAACACTGATGACAATAAGTATTTACTGAGAAAGCTCATCAACTCTACAGTAATATTTGTATATTTCTCTAATATCTATCAAAATCTACTACTTCTGTATGCTCATGATTATATTATAAAAATCACATTTATATATTTATATATTGAAGACTGAAGCTGGGATGGGAAGGTGATTGAGTGATGTGTCATGTCAGGCGTGGATGAGGATGTGAAAGGAGATTTCCAGCCCCCACAGCAATGCCAAGTGAGATGGGTGTGGTCAAATTGTAGTTGCATTGGTAAACAGCAGTGAACGGGAGACCTGAAGCAGGCTGTTCAGCAAGACTGATCATATCAGTGAGCTCGGGTTCAAATGACACACCTTACATGAATGAATAAAATGCATAGGGATCAAGTAAGACTCATAAAAACGCCATTGGATTCCTTCAAGCACGCATGTGCAAATGCATCAGCACAATCACTCATATCTGTACACATACACATATGTATAACACAAACATCAACATAAAAACAGCAAAAAATATGAACAGAAATGAAACCTTTTAAAAATATTTTTTATTTTTTATATTAATCACAGGTTATTTACTTTGTATCCCAGAAGAAGCCACCACCCCTATCCCCTCCCAATTCCATCCTCCCTCCTTGATCTCCTCCCTGCCCCTCTCCAAGTCCACTGATAGGAAAGGTACTTTTCCCCTTCCATTTGACCCAGGTTTATCAGGTCTCTTCAGGACTGGCTGTAATGTCCTCCTCTGTGGCCTAGCAAGGCTGCTCCTCCCTTGGGAGTGGGGGAGGTCAAAGAGCCAGCCATTGAGTTCATGTCAGAAATAGTCCCTGTTCCCCTTACTAGGGTACCCACTTGGATATTGAGCTACCATTTGCTACATTCAAGCAGGGGTTCTAGGTTATATCCATACATGGTCCTTGGTTGGAGATACAGTCTCATAAAAGACCCCTGTGCCCAGATGTATTTGGTCCTTGTGGAGCTCCTGTTCTCTCCAGGTCATACTAACTCAAAGAAAGACACACAAGGTATATACTCACTTATAAATGGGTATTAGACCTATAAGATAGGATAAACATACTAAAATCTGTACACCTAAAGAAGATATACAAGAAAGAGGACCTGGGGTAAGATGATCAATCCTTACTTAGAAAGACAAATGGGATGAACATTGGAAGTAGAAAAAAACAAGTAATAGGACAGGAGCCTACCACAGAGGGCCTCTGAAAGACTCTACCTCGTACTGTATCAAAGCAGATGCTGAGACTCATAATCAAACCTTGGAAAGAGTGCAGGGAATCATATGAAAGAAAGGGGAGTTAGAAATTTAATGATATCATGAAAATAATAAAATTTAAAAATGTACAGAAAGTTACTCCAATACTCTAACAGGAAAATAGGAGTAAGTTAAAGAAGACATACAATGTGAGGGCTATTCTAGCATTATTGGTGAGAAAAAGATACTTAGAATAATCTACAGACTTTTTAATAGTGATCACAATTAGTAAAAATTTCATATAAATGAAAATTACTAAGAATACCCAAACATTTTATATATCATAATATATACATATATGTCATATATATATACACATATACATATCCAACCCTAGAAATAAGGCCAAGTTTTAAAAATGGGGAATTTATAAAGGACATTCATAATGATAGTGCTATGGAGATGTATAAAATTATAGAGAAAAGTCCTTCATGCATTTCAGAATGCACAGCAGTGAATACCTTAAGAATTGCAGAGTGAAATTTAATGGAAAATTTAATCAATAAATGAGAAGACCAGCAATTTATGTTAATAGTAAGGCATTTATTTGGAAGGCTTGTAGTTAGACCCCCAGCACTCACAAAATTAATTAATTAATTAATTAATTAATAATAAACAAAACAAATAAAAATAATTAACTTAATTAATAAATAAATTTATTGTGAATAACATTTATATAAAATTATAAATGAATTTCATTATAAATAAATAAAAATTAATAAATTAGGTTTACCATTTTAGGGTAAAAAAATGTGTGTGTGCATGTGTGCATGCAAACTCACATATGGAGGACTGATTTGAACCTTAGGTGTCCTAAATCAGTCCTAAGTAAGATGACTCCTCAGGAAAAGACACTTGCTTTCAAACCAAGCCTAACAACCTGAGTTTGATCCCCTGAAACTTATATGGTAGAAGGAGCAAAGCAACTCTTTCAAGTTGCCTTCCCCCCAAAATAAAAAGGTTCCACACACACACACACACAAAACACAGATAAGTAAAAGTTGAATTTAAAAAAAACACTCTAAAAAAAGCCTTGATATTTATATATTAATTTTTACAAAGTGAGAATCATATGTTTGGATAGAAAACATTTGTATTACCGAAATTGTGTTCACTAAAATTTGATCTTGATGTCCAAGCACTTGACTTGAGAACACACATCCCTTTGTGGATAAAATTTTGAGTGGGTAAGTAGGATAAAATGAGACACTTATTACAAGCTCTCATACAAGTGATTGTTGTTCTTAGGAAATTAGAACTAGAGGTGTCAAAGGAGCAGAGCACTTGACACCACCAAGAAGGACCTGGTGCCATAGGAAGCCAAATGTGTTAACATTGTGATTTTAGATTTCTAAGCCTCTGGAAATGCATGAGTTAATTTCTGTTTTTATGTCACTGTCGAGACTAAAACTGATGGTGAATATGAAATTAGAGCTTTTTCAATTACACAAGAAAGAAAGTAATTATTATGTTGCTAATATTCACTTGTACTTTAAAACCCATTTTTGTGATAGAAATGGACATCTTAAAAGGCTGTTGTTTACAAGGTGACCTGAACTCCAGGTTCAAAAGGAACATAATTTTTTTTTTAATTCTACACTGCCACAGTATTTGTTGTTATGACATTTATATAAAAGATGGAACAATTACCGAAGAATGATAATTCTTTGACTTATTAGTTTCTATTTCCAAGTTTATCATATGTTGATTATGTGTTTGTTGCCCCTGTTGTTTTATTATTATTATTTATGACAATTTATTCACTTTGTATCCCTGCTATAGCCTCTTCCCTCATCTCCTCCTGGTCCTACTCCCCTCCCACTCCCTCCCTCCAAGTTTCTCCCCTAGTGTGCTGAGAGTGAAGGACTTCTTCCCCTACTATATGACCCTAGTCTATGAGGTCTCATCAGGACTGTCTTGATCCTCTTTCTCTGTGGCCTAGTAAATCTACCTCTCCAAGAGGAGGAGATCCAAGAGCAGGCAACTAAGTTCATGCCAGTGACTACCTCTTACTAGGGAATTCCCATGGAAACTGAGCTGCCCATGGGCTTCATCTGAGCAGAGGGTCTTGGTCCTTTCATACACGATCCTTGGTTAATTCATCAATCATTGAAGGCCCCCCCTAGGCCCAGATTTTTTGCTCTGTTGGTCTCCTTGTGGAGCTCCTTTTCCCTCCAGGTCTTTCTACCTCCCCTTCTTCCATAATATTCCGTGCACTTAGCTCAAAGTTTGGCTATGAGTCTCAGCATCTGCTTCAATATCCTGATGGGTAGACTCTATCAGAGGCACTCTGTGGAAGGCTCCTGTCCTGTTCCTTGTCTTCTCCTACTTCCAATGTCTATCCTGTTTGCCCTTCTGGATGAGAATTAAGCATCTTCCCTAAACTCTACTTTATTTAGGGTTCCTAAAACACTTACCCCCCTTTCATCCTCCCAACCCAAGGTAGGATAGAAAGTTTAGAAGGGAACAGGGACATAGACCTCTTTAGAATTAGTTCCAGCTGGTTAGGGTCATCAGGAAATATAGCAGTCCAGCAATAGTAAACTGCAAGTGGCAGCAGCAGAATGAACAAGTAGCCTTATCCTCCTTCATCTGTTTCCTCAAAACCCTTGTTTTCGCTCTCTCTCTGGCTTTAGTATTTATACTCTCCCAGAGTCCTCAGAATTCCACTAACTCCAGGTGACAAAGATCATGTGCCTCTCCAGGCTCACAAGAGGCTGTTACCAGTTTGCAAATATCATTCCTTGCATGGAGCAATTATCAGCTATGGATAAACAAAGGCAATCTGATATCCCACATTTGGGGTTAAAACAAAAACATATTTACATAACATAACTTCATTTTGAAAGAAACCAAAACTTTGACTACTTGTGTTTGCTATCTTTACATTTACATGCTATTATGCAAATTTGTTTTATTTCCCAGGTATAGCTGCATTTGCCAAATGAATCTTTTACTAAAAGTGACTGTATGCCAGAATCAGCAACATTCAGAAGAGAAGAGGGCTCCCTAACCTCCCTACACACACATACACACCACACATACACACACCACATAAACATTCATTTCTAGTACAATTTTTTCCAGAAAAATTCAGAGATCTATTTTTAGATGCATCACCATAAAACTGAGATGTTATTCACAATGTTATGATAGAAAATACTGGTGTGTACTTGGTCATATAAACCCCTTGAGTACAGTCAGAAAGTAATTTCAACTGTATTACTATAACAGGTTGAGAGACAGCATTTGATAAGAGCTTGCTTGGTGCTCACTCCATGACAGAGACAGAATGGCAAAAGAGAATGAAAGAGAAGAGACAGAGGAAAAGGCTGATATTGTTTTTTTATATAAAAACTTCTTTAATAAGTCCTCTCCTGGGAAAACCACATTAATATCTTCATAACAAGAGATAACAAATCATCATTCAAACCCTATGGTCTAGTTCCTAATTCTCCAGGTTAAGAAGAGAGGTGTCCAGGAGTTAACAACAGCATCAACAAAATGTTTTTAAACATCAGTGAAAGGACTTCCAGGGGTTACATAAAGAGTATTACAAAGAAGTGGTTAATATGCACAGTTCCCATTTACTTTCCAAAGAGGCTTCGGTGTAGTCTTCTAAGAGTACCCAATGACTCTCCTCTACAGAGAAAAATGCAGAACACCAGTTGTTATCCAGCTGAGCTGTGCCTCTGGGTTGTCAGATCTACTATTATTCCTGAATGGAGTTTGTCATACAATCAGTGCCACAACTTACAAAATTCAACCCAATGGGCTCTTTTCAACAAACTAGCTATAGAAATTAACAAGTTTTTTTTTCCTGATTGGCAAAATCATAAGAAAACCGAGAAAAATGTAAAATTTCTATCACACAGCTCTTTTCTCAAGAAGAAAATGTACACCTTGGAAGCATATACGGGAACACATCATAATTTTTATTCTCTAGTCACACACACACAAACACCCATTAGGGGAGAGAGAGAATAAGTGAGAATAAGGGAAAAGGAGGAAGAGAGAGAGAGACAGAGCAAAGAAAGAAGCAATTAGAAAACTAAGGTGACTTTCTAGAAGATCTCTTTTATGTTCAGTATGGAAGTTCAGATAAGTTATTTGAAGATGTTCCCTGCGATCAGGACAACAAACTGTGACCAAACCGAGAATTTATTTTATTTTAATTTTAATTTATTTATTTTTATCTCAATCACAGGTTAGGTACTTTGAATCCCAGGCGTAGCCCCCTCCTCCATTCCCTCCTACACTCCCACTCCCTCCCTCATCTCCTTCTTCCCCGCCCCCTCCAAGTCCACCAACAGGGGAGGACCTCCTTCCCTTCCATCCAACCCCAGCTTATCCTGTCTCCTCAGGGCTGGCTGCAAAGTCCTCCCCTGGGATCTAGCCAGTCTGTCACTCCCAGGCTTATATGGGGGAGGGTCAAAGAGTCAGCCATCAAGATCATG
>JAQQSO010005441.1:0-12046 GCA_028658305.1 Pachyuromys duprasi
AACTTGAGGGCTGACTCTTTGACCCTCCCCCATACAAGCTGGGGAGTGACAGACTGGCTAGATCCCAGTGGAGGACATTGCAGCCAGCCCTGAGGAGACAGGATGAGCTGGGGTTGGATGGAAGGGGAGGAGGTCCTCCCCTTTTGGTGGACTTGGAGGGGGCGGGGAGGAGGGAGATGAGGGAGGGTTGGGGTGGGTGGGAGGGAATGAGGGAGGGGGCTAAGGATGGGATGCAAAGTACCTAACCTGTGATTGATAACAAAAAATAAAATAAATAAAAAAAACATTTTCTGGGCCTTGGAGGAGGGAATCTTATTTTTCTTGTATTCCTATTATTCTTAGGTTTTGTCTTTTTATGTTGTCTTGGATTAATTGGATGTTTTGTGTCAGGAATTTCTTAGATTTATTGTTTTCTTTGATGAATACATTGATTTCTTCCATTGTATCTTCCACACCTGAGATTCTTTCTTCCATCTCTTGTAGTCTGTTGGTTAGCTTACCTCTGTAGTTCCTGTTTTCTTTCCTAGGTTCTCCCTCTCCATGTTTTCCTCTGTGTTTTCTTTAATTTTTCCAATTCTATCTTCAGATTATGAACCGTTTTGTTGATTTCCCTCACCTGTGTGATTGTATTTTCCTGTTTTTCCTTCAATTCCTTCCCCTGTTTGTTTGAAACATTCTGCTGTTTCTTTTATTTCTTTCAGTGATTTAATCATTTCCTCTCTGAAAGCCACAAACTGTTTGGCTGCATATTTCTGTATTTCTTTATGGATGGCCATAATCTGTTTTACTATATCTCCCTCTAACTCTTTACACATTTTAATTGTTTCCTCCATTAACTGCTTCATAAGCATAGATGTAAGGTCATCTCCTTGAATTTCACTTATGTTAGGGTGTACAGAGCTACTTGTCCCTGGGGAACTGGGTTCTGGGGATGCCATACTGCTTTGCCTTTTGTTGGCTACATTTTTATGCTGGCCTCTACCCATCTGGCTCTCTCAGGTGTTGTCTGTTAATTTCTGGTTCCTGCTGTGTACTGGGGTGAGGAGAATCCCCTTGGCAGGATTCTGAAGTGGTTCTCCTCAGCTTTTTGGGTATACTCAACTGAATGTTGGTGCTTCTCAGTAGTTGTCACAGTTCACCTCAGGCATATGGACCTGTGTGGTAACTGTGGTATTCAGGAAAGTTCTCCTCTCATCAGGAAAAGTCCTGGAGATGGCTGCCCAGCTCCTGGGTTTTTCACTCTGAGTTTAGTGAGCTGCAGCTGCTGTTCTTAAGGTGTATTTTTGGGGGTGCAGCCCTCTTGAAGAACCAGGGAGTCCCGTGGTTTTGTCAGTTTAGCTAGGGATAACCAGTCACAATTTGGACCAGTATCTGAGGGTTGCTGTCATGGTTCTCAGGATTTTGTAGGCCTGAGGTTGCAGCTGTGTGCCCCTGTGCCCTAGCAGTAGTCAATGGCGGGTGAGCAGGGCCCTCATGCCTGCAGTAGAAGGCTAGAGCCTAGGGCCTGTGTGAACCCAGAAACTCTTCTGGAGCTGGGGGCCCTGAGAGATGGACCTGATGATCCCTGCGCTATGAGGTTTCCTCCAAGCAGGGACACCCAGACTGTGTTTTGGGGACCTCATTTCTTTCTGGGAGGGTGAGTAGAAACCACTGGCACAGGTATGTGCCTGCCTCTGCCTTGTTGGCGATTGGGCGCCTGGATGTCTGCCGAAACTGTGGCTTTTCCTGAGAACTTTTCGAGGGTGGAGGGGGTTGTGGGCTGAGTGTTCTGAGATCAAACCTGCTGTTCCTCTCTCTGTGGGTCACCCAACAAAGAGGCTCAATCCCTGGAGTGACCCACAGTTCTTTTCGGGGCAGCTAGTCAGGCGTGCAGGCAGGACTGTGCTTGGCTCATGCCGTCCCAGGCTTTGGGCTGCTGATTGGGCACCTGGAAGTCTGCCAAAACTGCAAATTTTCCTGAGAACTTTGGGGGGGGGGGAGTGTCAGCTGAGTGCTCTGAGGTCAAATCTGCTGTTCCCCTCTCGGTGGGTTACCCGACAGAAAGACTTCATCCCTGGAACTCTTTGGCCCACAGTTCTATTTGGCGCAGCTAGTCAGGCACGCAGGAAAGACTCTGCTGGCTCCTGCGTCCCCAGCTTTGGGCTGGTTGCTCGGCATCCGCCGGACCCTGATCTTTTTCCAGGCATTATCTGGGTGACCTAAGGTCAGTCCTGTTCCTTTCCTACACCATGGGGTTTTCTCTCGACTGGAAATCCCAGTCTCCCATGTTGTGAGGCCCACAGTTTAGTCTGGAACAGTGTTCAGAGAACGCCAGCATGTGGCTCTGGGCTGGGGACCAAGCGCCTGGTGGAACCTGGACCTCTTTCGCAAGTTAGCTGGGAGAGTTGCAGCTGAGTGAATCCCACACTCTGGGGTGTCCTCTCACACTGGTGTTTTAGGACCATGATTTTTGTCTGCTGGTCAAAGTGCAGATCCTGCTGTGCTGCTGGTCAGAAAGAGTGTCCTCCGGGCGCCGCCATTTTGGAACCCTTGTATGTGTTTCTTTTGACTAATGATTTTCCTTGAAGTCAGGGGGAAAAAGTGGGGGACAATAATAGCCATTTAGATGAATGGCAGGAAGAACCTTCAAGCTCCAGGGAAGTAGCCCTTTTATGGTTTAAGAAATCAATGTTCCCCAGCACACCCACAAAAACTTTGACCCAAAATTTACCCTGTCTACAAGATGTGTAGGAATAGAGTTAGAGCAGAGGTTGAGGGAATATCCAAGCAATGCCTGGCCTGACTTGAGACATACCCCATGGGAAAGAGCCAACCCCTGACACTATCGAAGACACTCTGCTGTTTGCAGATGGGAGGCTGGCATAGCTGTCTTCTGAGAGGGTCCACCCAGCAGCGGTTTGAAACACGTGTTGAGACTCACAGCCAAACATTACGCTGATAGCAGGGAGACTTGTGAAAGAGTTGAGGGAAGGAGCCAGAGGAGACAGGAACTGCACAAGAAGACCAACAGAGCCAACTAAGGGGCTTGAGGAGACTGACGCACCACCTAACGGCCAAGCATGGACTGGACCTAGGCCTCTACACATATGTACCCAATGGGCTGCTTCGTCTTCATGTGGGTCACCTAGTAAGGGTAGTGGGGTTGTTTCTGACAAGGACTTTGTTGCATGCTTTTCGAACACTTTCCCCTGGCCCCCTTGCGGGGCTTTCCTGCCAGACCACCATGGAAAAGGATGTACTCAGTCCTGATGCAACTTGATGTGCTTGAATGGGTTGATGAGTGAGGAGGGGGCTCCCTTTTCTCTGAGGGGTACAAGGAGGGTGAATAGGGGGAAGAGGGAGGGTGGGACTGGGAGGAGAGAGGGAAGGGGGCTATGATTGGGATGTAAAGTGCATACATAAACTAATTAATTTTTAAAAGAGAGACAGAAAAAAAAAAACAACTCAGTGCACCTAGCCTATAGATCAGCAACAAAACAGACTACACACAGTAACCTTTTTCAGATCAAAGTGGCACATCTAAGAAGAGTAACTGACAGTGCCAGGGTTCCTCCCATCCGGATCTGAGTCCCTAAAAATGAGGAATGGAGCCTTTCTGTTTGAAAATACTTGTAACACTTATGAGGTCAAGACTGAATAGAATCTTGTGCATCCACTCTAAATTGAGGTTTCAGAATAATGTTAACAAAATCTTAGCCTACAAAAGTCCAAATTCAAACTTGGAAGCATCAAGAATCCAACTGATATTTGCTAATTAACACTATTCAGGCTTTTTAAAGCACTTGTGTCCACCACAGCAATGAAAGAAAAAGCTAGGAAAATAAACAGAATTCTGCAACACCACAGCAGTTCACTGCAACCTGAGCCTGTGTGATCTGTGTGTGAGGTCAGCAACCTATTATCCCAAGCCTAGTCCATTCTCAGTCTCTCAACACAACTTTGGCTTTCTCTCACCACAGAGTTGGACTTTTACCTAAAACCAGAGACTGGAATAGACACCAAAGTAGACAAGTCAATGAGTCAGAGAATGGCAACTCAAGCACACAGTCTCTTTCCAGCCTCTAGAAATTCATCTACATGAATTCTATATGTAAATCCACTTGCACACTGAGATCAGCTCACCTACCCCACCAGCATGTTCTCCATATGTCTTCATACAACACCTAGCCTTACAAAGGCAAGCTAAGTTGAGGGTGCACTCTAGTCCAAACCAAGCACTCATTCAGTTCAGGAGTGCCAGAGGCTTACTACACTTATATAGCTCTTTCCAGACTTCAAGCTCTGTAGACAAAAAAAAAAAAAAAAAAAAAGCAAAAAAGCCTAGTCTGGAGTCAGAGCCAAAACTATGCTTCTAGCCAGAGCCAAGGCCAGAGTCACACACAGGTTTGAAACAGTCTTTAGAAGCAGTGCTAACACAGTGACTGTCCATTAAAGAGGAAACTCTCAGAAGTAAGGCAACCTTGGAGCTAGGATAGGAATGTAAGAATCAACAAAAGAACCCAGAAATCAGGAGTATACAGCTGGGCAGTGTCTAATGTTACCGTTGACATTTTACTCTTAGGGGTGAGGTGTGGAGATGGCTAGCTACTCTGAACACCAACTTAACAAAGGAAAATGGCAGCAGCCAGAATATTTTAAATGCTCCCATTGAAAGAACACTTTTTTCCTCATTGTTTGGCAAGACTTTTATTCTTGTCCATTTTTATTGAAAATAGATTCTTCTTTCATATAATGCATCCTGACCACTGTTTTCTCTCCCTCCACACCTCCCAGCCCCCCATCCTCTGCTTTAGATTCACTCCTTCCATTTTCTTTAAAAAAAAAAACTGGCCTGCAGAAGACACAGCCAAACAGAACAAAGCAAGATACTGTAAGTCAAAGCAAAAGCCCTCATATCGAGTCTGGACAAGGCAACCCAATGTGAGGAAGAGGGTTCCAAGAGCAGGCAAAAGAGTCAGAGATACCCCTGTTCCCACTGTTAGGAGTCCCACAAAAAACATCAAGCTGAAAGCTATAACATCTATGCAGGGGACTTGGTGAGACCCATGCTGGTCCCATGCTTGCTTCTTCAGTCTCTGTGAGCTCTGCTTACTTGATTTGGTGGACTTATCTGATTCGATTCTCATGGTGTCTGCCATCCTCTCTCACTCCTACAACCTTTCTTTTCTCTCTTCTTCAGAGTTCACCAATCTCCAAGGAAAGGAACTAAATGGAGACCTCTAACTTAAGCTATCTTTCCACCTATGTCTAGCTGTGCATCTCTGCACCCACTCCCATCTGCTTCTGGAGGAAGCCTTTCTGATAATAACTGGACAAAGCACTGATTTATGAGTGTAGCAGACTATCATTAGGAATCATTTCATTGATTTTTGGGTTGGGATGGGATGGAGACAGGATAGTAGTGTTTGGTGTTCTAACCTAGGTCTCTGGGCATCCAGTCTCCAGTTACTGGGCATCCAGGCAGTATAGCACGTAGGCTCCCTCATGTGGCATGGGCCTCTAGTTGAACCAGACTCCCACAAGCTCATTGCCCCAGCACATCTTGTAGATCTGTAGGTTATGGTTTTGTGGCTGAAATCTGTGTCCAGGTTTCTCTTTTCAGTAGTTATTTGGGTATTGCCCTCTGCAATGGGGCCCCATTGTCAAAGATGACTTTTCAAAATACTGAAAAAGAAAAGCCAAAGACTGAATTCCTAATGTTACAAGATCCAGTACACAAGTAGCCTGTGAATATGAAGATGAACTTATCTCTCCAAAATTACCAATCGCAGAATAATGACACCCAAATGAAAAAAGTGTTTATGAAATTCTAGTCAAAGAATTAAAAGTGACTCAATCACAAAAAAAAAAAAAATGCTCAAAGGGGATCCTGTGGGGGGAAGCTGAAAGAACCTGGATGGAACACAAACCTCAAAGAAGACCAACAGAAGACTAACACAGACCCACGGGGGTTTACAGAGACTGAGACATCAACTAAGGAACATGCATGATCTCAGCTTAGGGCCCCTGGACATATGCGACCAATGGGTGTGGCTTGGTCTTCATGTGGAGTACCTGACAAGTGGAGGAGGGGGCTATTTCAAACATGGACTCTGTTGCCTGCTTTTTGACCACTTCCCCCTGGCAAGGCTGCCTTGCCTGGTGGATGAGGACATGCTCAGTCCTGATGTGACTTGATGTGTTGGAAAGGGTTGATAAGGGAGGGAGGGGTGCTCCCCTTTTCAGGATGGGAAGGGAGAGAGAAGGGGGAAGGTGGGGAAAGGAAAAGACTTGGAGGAGAGGAGGGAGGAGACACCCTTGGGCTGTAGAGTAAATAAATTAATTTTTTTAAAAGAACAACAAAGGAAAGCTTTGCTAATAGAATAAAAAATAGGGAAGACATACTATCAGTTGTTGAAGAAAAAGTGGAAGAATTGCACATTTAGTTAAAGACAATGATAGGTTTTTATAAGAAAACATGAAGGGATCCTGTAAGATCTCTGAAATATTATTTTTAAATATTTCATAGAAGGTAGAACACCATATCAAAGACAAAAAATATATTTTCAATACAATCCAAAAAAAATTCCAAAGGGAGATCCAGCCAGCTTCAAATGCTAACACAATGCAAAATAGGCAAGACCAGGAACAAATACCTCATGGTATATCAAAATTGAAACATTAAGTATATAGAAAAAAATTGTCTTGAGAGATGCCTGAGTGAAACACCAAGTGCCATATAAAACCAGGTGAATTAAAACAACAGGCAATTATTTAACAAAACCATTAAAGATAGTGGGCTTGGAAGTATATGTATTTCAAATTCTGAAGGAATTTGTTTAAGCTAGACTAATATACCCAGCAAAACTACTTGTCTGGATGGAAGGAGAAAAACTATTTCATGGTTAAAAAAAAAAAAACTGAATGAATCTATGCTCACTAAACCACCCCTATGGGGAGATGCCGGAAATAATTCTTGCACTGAAGATGTGGGGAGTCAGGCTGAGCTAAAGGTCTCTCTGAGGACCTGTAGTGTAGAGAAGGAACATAGCTTCTTGTATTAAACCAAGAGCATGATTGGCAAAGCAAGTAATAATCTGGAGCCAAGGCCTTAAGAGAGCTGCAGCAACATTCTGAGAACTCAGCCCTTCTCACTGAAAAGGACTCTGGTGATCAATCCTGAGGCCTCATGTGCTTGGTGTGTACTGTACTTGAGATACTCTGTTGATTATCTTCCTGATGCTGTTGTTCTCTTATATGATAGTTTTCTGCTGATTCTACCCCATTTTCACCCTGAAAACTATACATGTTACTGTACCTCTTAATAAGCTTACTTGCCATGATACACACCTCATGCAAGATGTCTTGACCCCATCTTTTCTTTTTCCTTTCCCCTGGCCCTGTCAATTATGGTACTGTCACTGAAGAACAGAGTAGGAGATTGTATCAGAAAACAGTAACTGATCAATTATTACTCTGATCAATTATTAACCCTCTATTCACATACATTTTATATGTGACATTGATACATTCATATCTATTCTGGCTAGAGCAATAAGACAGAAGAAGGAGAGAAGGAGCCTACAAATTGAAAATAAAGAAGTCAAAGTATCATTATTCTCAGATAAGCTATCTTAAAATTTTCAACAGGGAACTCCTAGAGCTAAACATTTTCTGAAAAATAGCTGGATTCAAAAGCAAACTGACAAAATCAATAGCCCTCCTATATGCAAATAACAAATAGAAAGAAATGAAAAGCACCTTTCACAATAGTATTTAATAATATAAAATATCTTAGGCTAACTCTACCCAAATAAGTGAAAGACTTATATGATACAATCTTCAAGACTTTGAAGAATGAAATTGAAGAAGATATCAGAAGAAAAGACTGCCTATGCTCATGAAACAGTAAGATTAACATAGTAAAAAATGGACATCCTACTAAAATCAACCTACAGTTTCAATGCAATTTCCATCAAAATTCCAACACAATTCTTCAAAGATCTTGAAAAATTATTCTTAGCTTCATATGGAGAAAACAAAACAAACAGACAAACAACAACAACAACAAAAAGACAGGATAGCTAAAACAACCCTGAACAGTGTAAGAACTGCTGGAGGTATCACCATTTCACATTTCAAGCTGTATTACAAAGTGACAGTCATAAAAATAGCATAGTATTAGCATAAAAACAGACACATTAATCAATGGACTCCAATTGAAGACACAGAAATAAATCCACATACCTCTGGATCTCTTTTCATAAAGATGCTAGACTACACACTGGAAAAATGATAACATCTTCAAAAAACAGTGCTGGTGTAACTGAATGTCTGTATGTAGAGAATGCATATAGATTCATACTTATCACCCTGCACAAAACTCAAGTCCAAGATGGAACAAAGACCTCAACATAAAACTGAGTACACTGAACCTGATGGAAGAGAAAGTGGAAAATAGCCTTGAACTCATTGGTACAAGAGAAAATTTTCTGAAGAGAATTCTGTTAGCAAAGGCACTAAGATCAACAACTAATAAATGGGACCTCAGGAAATTAAAAGGCTTCTTAAGGCAAAAGGCACCATCAATCAGACAAAGTGCCCACCTACGAAATAGAAAGCAATATTTTACCAACTGCACATCTGAGAAAGAACTAATGTCTAAGACAGACAGACAGACAGAAAGACAGACAGATAGATAGACAGACACATAGATAGATACTTCAAGGAACTATATATCAAAAATAAATAATCCCATCTAAAATAGGGTACACATCTAAACAAAGAATTCTCAATAAAGAAAACTCAAATGGCTAAGAAACAAAGAAATGTTCAGTCCTGAGCCATCATATAAATTAAAATCAAAACTACTTTGGAATTCCATCTCACACCTGTCAGAATGGCTAAGATCAATTACAGAAGTGACAGTTCGTGCTGGCAAGGATATGGAGCAAGGGGAACATTCTTCTAATATCTGTGTGAGTACAAAATTTTATAGCCACTATAGAAATCAGTATGGTGGTTCCTCAGGAAGATAAAAATCAATCTACCTCAATATCCAGCTTGAACAAACTATAATTAATATTTAAAAATAAAAAATATGAAAAAATATCCAGCTTGAGGCATATACCCAAATAACACTTCATTCTACCACAAGAAAAATTGCCTCACCATATTTATTGCTACTCTATTAATAATATCCAGAAATTGGAAACAACCCAGATGTCCCTCAATGAAAGACTGGATTAAGAAAATGTGGTACCTCTAGAAATTAATCTGGTGCTTTCTCAGACAATTAGGAATAGTGGAATAGCACTTCCTCAAAATCCAGCTATACCACTCCTAAGCATATATCCAAAAGATGCTCAAGTACACAAGGACATTTACTCAACCACGTTTGTAGCAGCTTTATTTGTAATAGCCAGAAAAGCTGGAAGCAACCCAGACATCCCTCAGTGAAGGAATGAATACAGAAACTGTGGCACATCTACACAATGGAATATTACTCAGCAATTAAAAACAAAGAAATCGTGAAATTTGCAGGTAAATGATAGGAACTGAAGAATAGCATCCTGAGTGAGGTATCCCAGAAGCAGAAAGGCACATATGGTATATATCCACTTACAAGTAGATATTAGGCACATAATGGATAAACACACTAAAATTTGTACTCCTAAAGAAACTAATCAAAAAGGAGGACTCTGGCTAAGATGCTCAATCCCCATTCAGAAAGACAAAGGGAATAGACATCAGAAAAGGGAGAAAACAGGGAACAAGACAGGAGCCTACCACAGAGGGCCTCTGAAAGGCTCTACCCTGCAAGGTATCAAAGGAGATTCTGAGACTTATGGCCAACCTTTGGACAGAGTGCAGGGAATCTTATTAAAGAAGTGGGAAATAATAAGACCTGGAGAGGACAAGAGATTCACAAGAGGAGTAACAGAACCAAGAAATCTGGACACAGGATGTTTTCTGAGATTGATACTCCAAGCAAGGACAACTCATGGACATAACCTGGAACCCCTGCACAAATGTAGCCCATGGCAGCTCAGTGTCCAAGTGGGTTCCATAGTAATGGGAACAGGGACTGTCTCTGACATGAACTGATTGGCCTGCTTTTTGATCACCTCCCCCTGAGGGGGGAGCAGCCTTACCAGACCACAGAGGAAGACAATGCAGCCACTCCAGATGAGACCTGATATACTAGGATCAGAAGAAAGGGGAAGAAGACCTCTGCTACCACTGGGCTGGGAGAGAGGCATAGGTGGAGAAGGAGAAGAAAGGGTGGGACATTGGGAGGTAGTTATAGGGGGGATACAAAGCAAACAAATCGTAATTAATAAAAATAAGAATAAATTTAAAAAAGAAAATATGGTACATTTACACAATGGAGTATTACCTGGGTCTTTAAAAAACATCATGAAATTTGCAAGCAAATAGATGTATCTAGAAAAAAAAACATTCTCGGAGATCCAAGATGGCTGCCATGAGAGGACACTGTGTCTGAGGAGTATGACAGCAGAAACAACGCAGTGACCAGGACACTGAACTCTGGGACCTAAAACACCAGCATTTGTGATTGCCAGGTGAGTGGAACTCCTACGGCGAGGAAATCAAGTGGGAAAATCTTAGGGACACCCAGTTATTCCCCGGAAAAAACTCCAGGTGACCGGTGGCACACAGCCCTGATCTGAACCAGCAGACGAGCACAGCTCTGATCTGAACTAGCAGCAGCGCTGGGCGCCAACAGCTGCCATACCAGACTGGGTCACACAGTCTCCAGGCCAGACTGAGGAGGACCTGGGTACCGTTTTGACTGATTTGATACTGCGGGAACACACTGCTCGGCTCTGCCAACAAACACCTCGGTCCCTGTGTGTATGTCCACAGGCCAGTCTGAGAAGGACCCAGGTTCAGTTTCAACCGGAATACGGCAGGGGCACACCGATCACCTCTGCCTGCAACCACCTCAGACTGAGAGGGCCTAGGGGACCGTTTTGACTGGCCTGCACACTGCGGACTCACACTGCTCGGGTCTGCCAGCAACCACCTCAGTCCGTGTGTGTGTCCACAGGCCAAACTGAAAAGGCCACGGGCACCATTGCAGACCAGCCTGCATACAACGGGTGCACACTGCTCGGCAACACCTCCATCCACTCCAGACCAAGGATGTGTGCCCCAAATATCTGAGACCGTGGTGCACAGCTCCTGGCTCAGAAGGGGGCACCAAGTGTCCAGTCCAGAGGAAAGCACTTACCAGCAAGACAAGGGCAGAGTGTGGAGCCCCCAGCTGACATCACAAACCAGGACACTCAGCTTCTAGCACAGAGTGAGGAGCCAAGCCTCCGGACCAGAAGGGTGACTAGCCTGCGGTGCTCACAGCTTCTAGCACAGAGTATGAAGCTGGGCACACAGAGCCCACAACAGAGTTCAACTGAGACAACAACACACACTATCAAACCACTGGAACTCCCTGATCTTCTTGAAGAATACCTGTGACACAAGAGATTGGCAGTTCCAGTCTGAAGTTCAGCCTCAAAGCACAAACAGCTCCTTGATTATATATAAACAAATGCCCAAAAATTGGCGAAAGAACTCACCCAACAAAAATCAGGACACCATGGCCCCACCAGAAACACCCAAAAGCAGTGGAGATTTTAATTCAGCAGAGACACAGGAAAATTATGTTAAAGCTATGATTATGCAGATATTGGAGGAACAAAAAGAGAGACAAAAAGAGGAAATGAACAAGGCCCTGAAAGAAATTGAGAAGAATTTAACTGCCCACATAGAGGAACAATTAAAGATATACAGAGAGGAAACAACCAAAATAGGAGACACAGTCAATCAGATGAAGGAACGGTACAAAGCATGAAAACGGAATTAGTATTCATAAATAAGACACAAACGGAGAAGAACCTGGAACTGGAGAACTTAGAGAAAAGATCAGGAACCACAAAGGTAAGCATCAATAATAGAATACAAGAGATGGAAGAAAAAATCTCGGCAGCTGAGGATACGCTGGCTGAAATGGATTCCTCACTCAAGGAAAAAATAAAATCGGAAA
>JAQQSO010005442.1:0-12046 GCA_028658305.1 Pachyuromys duprasi
GAGGAGACAGGATAAGCTGGGGTTGGATGGAAGGGAAGGAGGTCCTCCCCTGTTGGTGGCCATGGAAGGGGCGGGGAGGAGGGAGATGAGGGAGGGAGTGGGAGGGTAGGAGGGAATGGGGGAGGGGGCTACACATAGGATTCAAAGTACCTAACCTGTGATTGAGAAAAAAATAAATAAATTAAAAAAGAACTTTGCTGGAGGAAGCACATCAACAGTGTGGAGTTTCAAGGGCTCATAGGCTTGTGCCACCTCGAGTTTACTCTTGCTGCTTTGCTGTTTTCTTTGTGCTATTGTAGATATGTTCCCTCTGCCTCCTACTCTGGCTGCCTGTGCTATGATGCTTCCTCCACTATCATGGACTTTCCTTCCCCAGCCTTTAATCAAAAGGAACCGTTCCTGTCAAAAGTTGCCTCTGACCATTTTGCTACACTACCCTCCTTCCTCCCCATAAAATGTTCTCAGCCCAGAGGACCAGCAGGAGACACTTTGCAAAAAATAGATGGTTAATGTGACTGTGGGTAGTGTTAGGGATCAGTAAGCCCTGAAACAAGAGCCATACTTGGGCTGTGACTTGTTTTGGGCTGGTGTATGAGCTAAGAATGCTCTCACATTATTAAACAATTTAATTATTTAAAAAATATGTAACAAAGGTTATAGATAACTACTAAATATGACATCAATATTTACTTCTTATTTAATTGATAAAAATTATATGAAGCCTTGGATAACTAAAATAACATAGGACAGGTGTCTTGTCAGTCTTGATACATGGAAAGAGCTGCTTCTGACAGTTGATTAGCAAGCACAGAAGAAAAAAGTGGAAACCAGTAACTAGGTAGTAGGTGCTATAAGATGTGCTATTTTGCTTGGTAAGGAAATAATGTTGAAATTTATAAAAAAAATCACAGGTTTAAATCGATGGTAATCATTTCTCTTTTGCACATATACGTTCTTGGATTTGTGTTGGCTTGATCTTATTCAGTTCTTATGCATGCATTCCTAGCTACTAAGTTCATGTGTCAATCACCACACTATATAAGGCAAATACTGTTTGATTTCTTATGCACCATACCTCTGAGACATCTTTCAGCACCCATTACACAATTGCTGAGTTTTGGATGAGAGGGTGTGATGTAAATTTTCCATTTAAAGCTGAATATTCTACGTTATTCTCTTTTATTCTCTGCCAGTTGCTCAGTTGTGAGTGCCTATACTGACTGACATCTACTATAAGAAGAAGTTTCTCTGAAGAGGGTTGAGGAATGTAATAATCCGTGAGTATAAAGATAGGAGCTTAGAAAGAGTTTATTACTGTATCTGTTCATCTGAATAACAGTGGGTTCTCTTCCATACACAATGAACTATGCAGATTTTCATCTCAGTTAGTTCCAGGAATGAGTCTGACTGGTGGAGTGTGTGAATCCAATCATAAAGGGGCTAGTTACCTCAACATTAGTGTTTCCATTGTATCAATGGGCACATTTTTTTATCATGTCAGTCATTATTGTAGCTTGCAGGGTTCACAACCTTGATAAGACTTGATCACTTTTGTCCCCCTGTAGCCTGAATAGAATATTCCAGCACTGTGAAAACTAGCCAGGAAGAATGAAGCCTCTGTGTGAGTAACAGCTTGATTTCTCCATGTCCTACAATTCAAATATGTTTTATTATCAAGTTTTTAACAATTAAAACAATTAGCCATAGACCAATTGAAAGACGTAGTTAAATAATTTGAGCTTAACCTGAAAAATATCACCACTAATTAACTGCTTTTATAAACACTAAAATGTCTAAATGACCACTGTGTGTGTGTATGTGTGTGTGTGTGTGTGTGTGTTAGAGGGAGTATTGTACAACTAATGGCATCAGAACCAGTATCCATTAATCCCTGGAAATGCTAATTGAGTCTTTCCCTTCCCTAATCTCCCATGCACAATTTGTTCATTAGCTACTTTTCACTTATGAGACTACAAGAAACAATATTATCAAAAATTTTGATAGGGTCCAAGGTTCCTTCCTCATTGGGTTATATAGCTGATTACTTACAGTCATTGAGAATCTACAACCCTCTAAATACGGTAACTTGGTTTGTACTATCCACAAACCTAAGGCTTTACTGGGTATCCCAAAATGAAATATTATTGAGGACCTTCATTCACTACCATTCTAGAAATGCCATGGTCATTTAGTGAAAACCAAAGATTTCTGAGGGTCAAAGCAATCAAATATCTGTTTTCATCCTGTTGTATGTTATAGAACTACCTTGCTGCTTATGTTTTTTTTTTTTTTGTCCATTTTTGGCCTCTTTCACTCAAACAGCCTGTCTTTAAGGGACTTGTTCCACAACAGTATTCCCCACTCGAACTTTAGCTTCAAAGGATCAGTCATATCAGAAGACTTCAACAGTGATGTTGCATAATATGCAGGTCACTATCGAAACAGTGTTTAATCAGCCAATCCAATTCTTCTCAGCCTCAAATACTACCACATATAATGTAGGCTCTTCAACTATATTTTTCTACTTCTACATATCCATTGTGTCTACATTCAATATGATACAAAATTCTGTCTGATCTATCATTTCTATAGACAATATCTTAATCTACTCTCATAGTGTTTTCAATATTAACAGACAAGAGTTTATAATCCTGCTACTGCGAAGGCTATATGCCCACTCAGGATCTCTAAAACTGGATTGTGGTTGTAGGTCAAAAAGCAAGAAAAGTCAATAAGGGAAATTAAACCAGGATCAGTAGAACCTAGGCAATAACAAAGGCAGATTTATCTCCTTGTGCAGAGGAATAACAGACATTTCTACTTTTATTAAAAAAAAATTGGGGTATTTAAATTTGCAAGGCTTCAGAGTATGAAATTGGCGAACAATTTAATTCATCTCCTCCCCAGTAAATGCTTTATTTTTAATTTGGAAGCCCCAAATGTCATGAATTTAATTTGAAATATTAATCATCTTACTTCATGATTTGGCTTTGAGTTTCACTTTCCAGAAATCTTAAATCTTTACCTTGTTGTACAAGAGATAAAAGTTTATTTTAGAGTGGTCACTTTACTTTGGGCTCTTGCTCTAATATTTTTCTGGCCATGTAACTCAGGGTTACCTCAAACTTGCAACCTTGATTTTTTTTCTCTTTTTTTAGATTTATTTATTATTTATACAATATTATGCCTATAGGCCAGAAGAGGGCACCAGATCTCATTTTAGATTGTTGTAAGGCATCATGTTGTTGCTGGGAGTTGAATTCAGGACCTTTGGAAGAACAGCCTGAGCTCTTGACCTCTGAACCATCTCTCCAGCTCTGACCTTAAAATCTTTGTTCTCCAACATCAACCATGTAACCTTGGAGAATACAAGCATATACTACCATGGCCAATATTTCAGTCAAGAATTTAAAACCTTAAATTTACTATCTTTAATAAAGTTTTCTTATCTCCTCCCACAATATTCAATGTACTATATAGTCATCATTCCTCTTTTTAATGTTTTAATTACAGTTTATTCACTTTGTATACCCCCTGTATCTCCCTCCATCCTCCCCTCCCAATCCTACCCTCCCTTTTCCCCACCCATGGCCTTCTCCCAGTCCACTGAAAAGGGAGGTCCTCCTCCCCTTCCCTCAGATCCTAGTCTATCAGGTTTCATCAGGACTTGCTGCATTGTCTTCCTCTGTGGCCTGGTAAAGCTGCTCCCCCCTCAGGAAGAGGTGATCAAAGAGCAGGCGAATCAGTTCATGTCAGAGACACTCTCTGTCCCCATTACTATGGAGGCCACTTGGATACTGAACTGCCATAGGCTACCTCCGTGCAGGGGTTCCAGGCCATCTCCATGAGTGGTCCTTGGCTGGAGTATCAGTTTCAGAAAAGACCTCTGTGCCCAGACTTTTAGGATCTGTCGCTGTCCTTGTGGAGCTCCTGTCCTCTCCAGGTCTTACTATCTCCCACTTCTTTCATAAGATTCTCTGTATTCTGCCCAAAGTTTGGCTATGAGTCTCAACATCTGCCTTGATACCCTGCAAGGTAGAGCCTTTCAGAAGCCCTCTGTGGTAAGCTCCTGTCCTGATCCCTGTTTTCTCCATCCTCTTTGCCTTTCTGAATGGGGATTGAGCATCTTAGCCAGAGTCCTCCTTCCTGATTAGCATCCTTAGGTGTACATATTTTAGTATGTTTATCCTATATTATATGGCTAGAATCCACTTATTAAAAATGGGGTACAGCGCTAAACAGAGAATTCTTAATAGAGGAATATCGAATGGCAGAGAAACACTTAAAGAAATGTTCAACATCTTAGTCATCAGGGAAATGTAAATCAAAATGACCCTGAGATTTCACCTTACACCTATCAGAATGGCTAAGATGAATAACTGAAGTGACAACACATGCTGGAGAGGATGTGGAGAAAGGGGAACCTTCCTCCACTGCTGGTGGAACTTGTACAACCACTCTGGAAATCAATCTGATGCTTTCTCAGACAACTAAGAATAGTGCTTCCTCAAGATCCAGCTATATCACTGCTAGGCATATATCCAAAAGACGCTAAAGTATACAACAAGGAGACATCTGCTCAACCATGTTTGTAGCAGCATTATTTATAATAGTTGGAAGTTGGAAACAGCCCAGATGCCCCTCAGTTAATGAATGGATACAGAAATTGTGGTACATCTACAATGGACTATTACTCAGCAATAAAAAACAAGGAAATCATGAAATTTGCTAGTAAATGGTGGGAACTGGAAAAGATCATTCTGAGTGAGGTGTCCCAGAAGCAGAAAGACACACAGGGAATATACTCACTCATTATTCCTTTAAAAAAATACACCGTATCAAACATCTGTCCAAAGTATTTACCCTTACAAATATTTGTCTCTGTATGCTTATATATAATAATCTAAGAAGTAACTGGCCGATTCACATCATAGACTACTACTATCCCATTCTCTAACAATAATACAGTCTTTAACACCATTACATCTCTCATTCCAAAGAAAGCATCCTGTCATTAAGATTATGTACACATTGGACAACTTTTACGAATTTAATTATCAGGGTTCCTTCAAGAAAAATAGGGGCCCCATGGATGTGAAGGGATAGGCATTTACTATTGAAGCCAAACTTTGCATAATGTAAAAAGAGTCAGAAATTTCTGAGGATTGTGAAACAAGTTTCCTGATGGATGGAAATGAGCGAAATAAAAAACACCTTAAGGAGAAATCTGAGGCACCCAAATCATCCATAGCCTTTGGATCCACAAAAGGGAGGAGCTGTTGTCAGAGTTCATTGCTGCTGGTTTCATTCATTCAATAGGTGCAGGTAAGGCGAGGACCTTGTATTTTCTCTTTGGAGATCAGCCTTCCATTTGGACACTTTGATGACCGCTGACCATACAGACTTTGCAAGAGAGAAAAACAGTAATAGTTGAGAGCAAAAGAAAGGCACAGTGTTTCTCCTTGCAATGTATCTTCTCCAGCCAGTTTTAAATATGGATTGCTATTAAACTAGTTTCTTCTTAGGAAGAAACCAAAGAAAATATACCATAGCCTCATCAGAAGCAGTAACTGTCCTTCCCCAAATAAAGGATTAGTTTTAGAGGCAAATACTAAAATATTAATTTTAAAGCTTCTTTTGGCAAAATAGACCCTGCTACCTGAATAACAATTACGTTTTTCTTATATAGTTCTTTTTAAATACACCTTCATGTTGAAAGCCATCTGTACACAGCTTTCTAAAGATTCTTATTTTCTATTTTTTTTCTTTTTAAACATATCATTAGATTTATTTTTATTGCTTTAACCATTTGTGTGTGTGGCTATATGAACATGAGTGCGGGGGATGTTGAGTCCAGAGGCATTGGATCTCAATGGAGATACAAGTGATGATGAACTGCCTGACATGGCCATTAGGAACAAAGCTCGGGTCCTCTGCAAGAGCAGTACACACTCTTAACCTCTGAGCCTCACTAGCCTGGGTTTTCTGTATTCCATGTGAGATAATACCAGAAAATATAAATGATAAACAAAATACCTAGTAAAATCATATTTATTAAATTAAAATTAATATGTGAAAAGGGCAATTGATCATCTACATTTTCTGATTCTGCTGTACATAGCAGGCAGACATTGTATTTCATTCATTTTGTAATTTTTAAAATTACTATTATTATTAATTACAATGTATTCGCTTTGTATCCCAGCTATAGTCCCCTCCTTCATCTCCTCTTAGTCCCACCCACCCTCCATCTTCCCCCCATGTCCTTCCCCTAAAAGCACCGAAGTCATTACTCATAGATAAATCCTTTGTCTTTCTTGACATTTAAGCCTGAAACCAAATCGTTTAGAATGTGAAAACTGTGGTATGAAGAGAAAGATAGGGCTTGTGCATGGTTCTCCCCTGCTCTCAGCATCCACTACTCTTAGCAGGGCTTTGGAAACTAATTTAAAAGTTTGTATCTCCAACAGTCAAAGGTGTAGTTCCTATTACTTGTTAAGCTAAATTATTTGACCCAGAGGCAGCAAACAGGTTATGCTCTTGATTTTAAAAAAATTGAGTTTGGCTTTTCTTTCTGTTAGGAATATTATAAGTTGCTGAAACTCCATGTAATGGATGTGAAAGTCAACAAAAAAAGTCTTAACTAGCAAAGACTCTGGTTTCTGCCAAAGCAAACACTACTCTTAATATTTGCCACATTAAAAGAGGCTCTTATCAGACTCAGACTAGACAGATATAAAATCTAATTACAGAAGGAATGCTTTTTAGACAGAAGAAATTGAGACATTGATGAGTCATGGCCTCACAGACTAGATGTAGAATGATGATGTGACGCATAGCTATGGGGTACAACGTGTTCCTGAACTGATTTTAACAAGACTGGCCCCACCATGGGAACAGCCATTCACATCACTAGAAAACCAAAACTGATGTCCTTGAATTGCCATATACACAAAATTCAGCTCTATTTTGTTTAAACCAAAGGACATAATTTCACATAGTACCTAGAAAGCTTGATTAAATAAGGAATACGTTCATTCCATTCTGTTTTCTGTCTTTGAAAAACAGTGCTCCTGGCTGCCCTTGTATCTCTACCTTCATATTGTTTATTCCACCAAGCACATAGTACCCTAGCATTCTGACTTCCTTCCTGGTATGCAACGAGCCTAGCTTGACCTCACCATAGGCTCTGTACAGAATATTTCTTCTTCAAAAATAACCTCCTCAATACCTTTCAGCCAGTTCTTTCTTCCTGCATCCAAGTCTCCCATCAATTGTCAATTTCCAAGAGAAGACTTTTCTTCCCATTACCCTTTCTATTGCAATTTACTTTATATGACTTCCATCATGGACTTTGTGACTATTTGAATTTACTTATGGGTTATTTATTCTGTGGTCCATCTCTGTATATAAGTTCTATAGCAAAAGAAAACATAACCATCTGCTGTACACCCAATGTTTGGCACTTAGAACAGTGTGTGGTCCACAATAAGTGGAGACAAGACAAAGATCAAAGATATGTTAGGAGCTTGTGGCTTATTGAGTGAGGAGAAAGAACTAGAAGCACTCCAAGTATCTGACAGAATTGCGTACTCTACAACTCTTTTCTCACACTGAAAATGTTACTGCAGACACTGATGAAGGAGAGTCCTCTAGGCCTTCTCTCTCTCTCTCTCTCTCTCTCTCTCTCTCTCTCTCTCTCTCTCCTAGCAATAGTAAGGAACAGGAATTCGAAATTGTTACATTATCCAACTCAACATAAGCATTCGGTTCTTTTCACACTGTCAATGTTTTTGCTGAGTCCTCTGGAATTCATCCTTAACAGAATCTGCCATCCTTTCATGCGGAAACTATAATCACTTCCGCACCTCTCTTGTCCTTAGTGTGGTGGTAGCATGGGTGTACTCTTGGTGACTGAATCACTGTAATTTTTATCTCTATCACAATAAAATTTTAGGTAATGTCTATATCTACACAGTGGGACATATCAATAAACCATTCTTTCTTTAGAATCTCACTTCCAGTGTTCTCATTTTTTGCCATGTACCTTAGTCTCTCCCTGGTGTGGAAGTACAGGAGAACTTTATCATACCAACAATTCATAGCATGACCATATGTGCATTTAGATTACCTCTAACCCTTATTTCGAGTTCTCCTCATAAATCAGAGATCTTATATCACATCATTCGTTCTTCTTTCCAGTGTTTATCACACCTCATTTCTCCTTTCCTTAATTAACCAAGCTCTATTGTGATATGGCAGTGATGTTTCCCCACTGAACCATGTTGCTCTTCTTCCTAATAATTATAGCATGGAGGTTCTCAATCATAACACAATTGAGGGTTGAATGACCCTTCCACAGGGGTCACCAGAGACTATTGGAAAACACGCATATTTAGATTATAATCCATGACGGTAGCAAAACTGCAGTTCTGAAGTACCAACAAAACTAATTTTATAGTTGGGGGCACCACAACATGAGGAATTTGTTATGGGGTACCAACATTCGGAAGGTTGAGAACCACTCTTTAAGGATTAACTATGAGATTACTAGAAATTAGAATCCATGAAAAACATTTCTTAGCATTCAAGAGATTCAGAAGCTTCGTAGATGGACCACAGAAAACTGTATTTCAGTGAGCTCTCTGGGAAGATTCTCTACCACATTTCAGGATTACAGGACTTAGACCCCTTCATATGCCACATTTACTTTCTCAGTCCTCTTTCTTCTATCAGAGTTATCATGAAAAATCCAGACCAAGTTGAATATAACTCTAGGATCACATCAGGGGCTGTACAATGAGCTGTCCCATAGCAGAATGATTTCAAAATGTAATGACGAATCACACGCAGTATTTGTGACCAGAGCTGGGAACCTGACAACTGCCTAGCATCTTCTACTCTCATCATGATTGTCTTCCATTCATTTTGCACTATAAACTGCAACATAAAGTTTATCCTACTGCTGCTCTTGTCTTCCTTTTTTATTTTTTTCTTTTATTTTATTTATTTTTATCTCAATCACAGGTTAGGTACTTTGAATCCCAGGCTTACCCCCTCCCTCAGTCCCTCCTACCCTCCCACTCCCTCCCTCATCTCCTTCCTCCCCGCCCCCTCCAAGTCCACCAACAGGGGAGGACCTCCTTCCCTTCCATCCAGCCCCAGCTTATCCTGACTCCTCAGGGCTGGCTGCAATGTGCTCTTGTCTTCCTTATGCATTAAAAACAATGCCAATAATTATAAGACAGTATATATATATATGTTTATCATGAACTTTCATCTGATTTGATTATTCTCACTTTCCTTCATGGGTAAAACATTCCTCCATATCATCTAGAGTCTAGTTTTTTCTGATAAGGCCAAATTAAATAAATAGCATGCGCTTCCACTACTCTCTCACTCTGAATTAACATTTATTTTTGATTCATCACTGAAAGTCTCCCTTACCTTATTTTGGAATGTCTCCTATTATAACAATTAGCCTTTTATTGCTCCAATGTCACCTTCTAGACACCACCAAATTTCTCCTCCATTCTTTAGAGTGATGTTTGGCAATTTTTTTTCTGTAAATGGAACATAATATCTACTTTAGAATATGGCAGCTATATGACCTCTGTCGTGTCTATTTATGTCTCCCTCTGGAGCACCAAAGAAACCATCTAGCTGGCTTTTGATAAAACTTCATATGTAAAATAACATGAAGTATTCTGTAAAGCTCAATCTTTGCTTTACAGACTAAGTCTTTAGAAGCCCTATTCCTGATTGTGCCCCTCTAAATATATGCTTTTATTTATAGATCTCTGAAAAACATGAGTCACTAAAGGGAATAGTGATATTCATGCTGCTATTGTTACCAGTCTCTCTCTCTCTCTCTCTCTCTCTCTCTCTCTCTCTCTCTCTCTCTCTCTCTCTCTCTCTCTCTCTCTCTGTGTGTGTGTGTGTGTGTGTGTGTGTGTGTGTTCATATTGTTTCATTATGTATCCCAGTATGACCAAAAACTCAGAATCCTGCCTCAGTTCTAGAATTACAGGCAGGTGTAACTACCTCTAGCTTTTTTTCTTTTAAATACCATTCATTTTCTCAGTACTAATGTTGCAATTTTTGGACAATGCTTCTTAAATATTACTATCCCCACATCAACATTTTTCAGAATTATATTACTTCCAGTTATCTCCACTGCTACTATCAAATAGCAAGTCTCAAATGATTTCTTTCATGTATTCCGACAGAAATTTCAAAACTGTGCAGCATTCTTTTGTTCTTGCTATGAGCCACATTTTTGCGGTGCTTTAAAAGATCACTAGTTATTTCATATCACTTATCTTCTTGGTGCTTTCCAAACATTCTTTCTCTCACTCAAATCGAAGGCCTAAATCTATGCATGCATTGTCTCCGGGATCTCAGGTTAGCTGTATCACACTGCTTTGACTTCCTCTTCTAATTTCAAACCTTCATCTCAACTAACTTCCCTGAACTAGATACCTAACTGTGTCAGAGTCACTTCTGCCTGGTGTATTATATACTATTTTCTCGCATATTTTCACAGTCCTTTTTCTCACCCTTTTCCAGGTGCTACCCAAGAGAAATATGACAGCTTTTATGACCATACTTTAAAACACTAATAACCATCTGTTTTAGTTTCATTTTTCTGATGATGAAATATCCTGACAAAAGCAGCTTAAGAGAGTGTTTGTTCGCTAGCAACTACAGGTTTTAGTTTGACATCGCAGGGAAATCATAGAAGCAGGACCTTTAAAAAGTTGGTTATATCACATACACAGTCAAGATCATAGAAAAACAAGTTATTTCTTGGTGCTTGGTGCTAATTTTCTTTATTTGCATATAGTCCAGGAATTCCTGCTAAGGGAAAAGTGTTACCCACACTATTTGGACTATGTATTCACACATCAATCAACAATCAAGACAATCCCTAATAGACACACTTACAAGCCAGTGTGCTCTAAACAAGTTCTCACCAAAGCTGTGTTCCAAGGTGATCTTATTGTGTCAAGTTGGTAGTCAAAACTAATCGTCCCACCATCCCATTCTCCATCCCAACACTGATAATCTCTCTTACTTACTTTGGGTTTTGGTTAGTATATATCACAATGTGATATGCTTTTCATTTAGCAGCTGATTTTCTTTTCTTTACTGACAAGATTTTTCCAACTAAAATACAGTGACAATAAAGTCTGAATGTTTTGTCCACTATTATTCTCCTGTTTCCTAGAAGAGTTGGTGCTCCACAGGTACTAGTTGAGGGACTATTAATTACTATTAAAGTAAATAATTAAAGTTTCCTCTAGTCATTCATGAGAAAAACTTCCACCTTGTTATCAGACTTCATAGCATCGCAAACCATAACTTTCACTTCAGCAGCGCTGAGGTTTTCTCTCCCCACAGTGACCAAGATCCTTCTCACTTCACCATAGCACGACTGTTAGAGCATTCCTATGTGGACACAACATT
Source organism: Pachyuromys duprasi (assembly GCA_028658305.1). Lineage (NCBI taxonomy): Eukaryota > Metazoa > Chordata > Mammalia > Rodentia > Muridae > Pachyuromys > Pachyuromys duprasi. Next base: position 11,470 of record JAQQSO010005442.1, read on the forward strand.
TCTTTTCTTTTCTTTTTTTTTAAAAGTCAGATTTTAATTATTTAGGTTACAAACACAGAATAGAATTGGATTTTTTTTGTCCCCACTGTGTCACATTAAGTTCAATTGAATATGAGTTTCTTTTTTAATTTATTTATTTTTATATCAATCACAGGTTAGGTACTTTGCATCCCAAGCATAGCCCCCTTCCTTCCTTCCCTCCCATCCTCCCTCTCCCTCTCTCATATCCCTCCTTCCCGCCCCTTCCAAGTCCACCAACAGGGGAGGACCTCCTCCCCTTCCATCCAACCCAAGCTCATCCTGTGTCCTCAGGGCTGGCTGCAATGTCCTCCCCTGTGATCTAGCCAGTCTGTCACTCCCCGGCTTGTATGGGAGAGGGTCAAAGAGTCAGCCATCAAGTTCATGACTGAAACAGTCCCTGTTTCCCTCAGTAGGGTCTTCAGTCCTACACCGAGCTATCATGGGCCACATCTGTGCGGGGGTTCCAGGCCACATCCACACATGGTCCTTGATTGTAGAAACCATCTCATACAAGACCCCTGTGCCCTGTTCAGTTTGGTCTTTGTGGAGCTCTTGT
>JAQQSO010005443.1:0-12045 GCA_028658305.1 Pachyuromys duprasi
ATGTCAGCTGGGGGCTGTGCACTCTGCCCTGGGCTTGCTGCTAAGGGCTCTCCCCTGGAATGGAGATTTGGCGCCTCCTTCTGTGCCAGGGGCTGTGCACCATGGTTTGAGATGATATTTGGGGCCCACACAATGGGTTTGGGTTGGTGTGCATCCGCTGTATGCAGGCCTGTCTGAAATGGTGCCTGAGGCCTTCTCTGTCTGGCCTGTGGACAGACACCCGAACTGGGGTTTTTGCTGGTGGATGCTTGCAGCTTTCGCCCTCAGTGTGAGGTCTGGTCAAGATGGTCCCAGGATTCTCTCAGCTGTGGGTTGAGGCAGAACTCGGATTCCTCCCAGACCTGCTGGCGGACTCACACACTGACTGAGTTTTTGCTGGCAGAAGCGTTCGGTGCGTGCCCCTGCAGTGTGTGGACTGGTCAAAAAGGTCCCCCAATCTACTCAGTCTGGGGTGGTTCAGGTGATAGGTCTGAGCCTGTAGCACACCCGCGGGTTGAAGCAGAACCCGGGTGCAGTGTGAGCTCGCAGTGTGCAGTTTAGTGAAAAGGGCACCAGGTTCCTCCTGAGACTGCCCGCGAGACTGTGTGATTCAGTCTATAATGGTGGGTGCGGGCACCCAGAGAGGCTGCTCGTTCAGATCAGAGCTGTGCGCTGCTGGTCACCGGGAAATTTTTCCAGGTAATAACTGAGTGTCCCTAGGGTTTTCCCACTTGATTTTCTCACTGTAGGAGTTCCGCTCACCTGGCACTCACAATGCTGGCGTTTAAGTCCCAGAGTTCAGTCTCCTGGTCGCTGCGTTGTTTCTGCTCTCCTACTCCTCAGACACAGTGTTCTCTCGTGGCAGCCATCTTGGAATCCCCCCCCCCCCCCACAAATATGTTCTTTAAGAATATAGAATATGTTATGTATTAATCTTTAAAAATATATGGTTTATATAAAATATATTTATAAGTATAAATATATACATTATACAGTTATATAATGTTTTATATAAATATATATTATATTTATGGGTGTGAAGAATTAAGAGCACTGCTTGCTTTTTCAGCAGAGCTGGGTTCAGTTCTCAGCACCCACATGGTATCTCACAACTGTCTTTCTAGTTCCAGGGCATAGGAGGGCATCAGGCACACACATGGTACATAGTCACAAATGCAGACAAAATACTTAAACACATGAAATAAATGAATAAAATTTGAAAAACAAATTGTGTGTGTGTGTGTTCAAGCCCAGTGCCCAAGGAGGCCAAAAGGGATCAAATCCTCTGGAGCTGAGCTACTGTCCTTTTTGCAAGGCACTCCGCTTGGATGTTGTAAACCGAACTCCAATCTTCTCCAGGAACACTATTTATACCCATTGAGCCATCACTGTAGCACTCCATATATGATGTTTCTTTTCTTTTCCTTTTTTGAACAATCAGTTGAAAATAATGTTCAGAACGAAAGCTTTTCTATTTCTGCATGTTTTTATAAGGCTGGAAGTTCTGCTGTGCATCACTCCCCAAGAATGTGGTGGTTCAGTTGGCTGGATGAACCTGGTACTTAATACCATAAGTTGACCTTTCCCTTTCCTTCTCAAGTATGTATTTCCAATCAGCCAAAGCAATTTGGAGAAAAATCGGGCAGTTATTTTACATTTGAAATAATTTTATATTTGGGCCCACAAAGGAATATATTTAGACTATAACTTTATCATATTTATTTTATTGAAAGCCAGTAGCTTAATATTTGGTGTAGCTTAATTTTAGAATCCAGCTGATCCTGGCAGCAGACTTTGTCAGGCAGGTATTAAAGGCATTGATTCGAAAGCAGTGAACGGAAGATTTCATATTCATGAAAATTTCACAAAATTTTAAAATCTGGTTTCATTCCATTGTCATATTACTGTAAGATTCTGTTTTGTACAAAGGCCCAGAGGCACGAAATGATGTGTTCTGTGAAAACTTAATAGAGAATAGTAAGGTTTGTAGCTATGAAAGAGAATTACATTTCCTTTAAAGCACCCCCCCGCCCACCAGAGCTGGTAAGGGCTGCTTGTGGGATTAGTCACTTTTCCTACCCATAGGTACATAGCATAGCTCATAGAACTGGATCTTAATGAAATTTAAGGGGAAAAATATCTGAAACTGGTTCTTAAATTAAAAATACAAACCTGCTTGTCATTCTGAATTCCATGAAGTTATTACTTTTTTTGTTTTGTTTTTATAAGTAAATCTCTTAAAGCAATTGTATCAGAAGCCCTTCACTAGTATTACATTTTGCTACAATATTTGTGTACAATGAAATGATTAGTGTGTTGGAGGGTTTCCTCTTTTCTTCCCTCTGGATCTGGAGCTCTTAGCCTCAGTTTTTATCCCTGCTGTGTGCATTTAAAAAAGAAAGAAGCTTCCCAGTGAAAGTCTCCAGAAAGAATAGTCTCTGTTGTTAAAGCCATATGTAGCCACTCTGAGAATATATATATATATATAGTTAATCGATCCTCAGCTACTTTAAAGTCCACCAACTCAACCACAAAACCTTCCACCTCCAATCTGTCCTATCTGCAAGGTGTTCTGGGGCAATGGTGGGACTGACCTTGTGGGAGGGGCCAACCAATGTTTGGTTTAACTTGAGGCCCACACCAGGAGAGACAGCCCATGTCCTACATTGCCTGGGTGGCCAGGAACTGTAGGCTGGATAGCCCAGAGAGCTAGTGAAGAACAAACATGATTGCCAATAAATAAATAAATAAATAAAATTTTAAAAGAGCAATGAAAAGATTCCTAATGATGTTCTGCTATAGACAAGTGCCTTGCCCAGTCATAATCACATAGGCTTTCTACAGCAGCAGGGAGGGCTGGGTGCAGAGACCCACAGCCAAACATTATGCAGAGAGAAAGTGTAGACTGGAGATCTCCACTGGTCCTTCCTGCTGAAGACTGGGGAAACCCCTGGAAGACCGGGAGGAAAGGCTGTAGGAGTCAGAGGGAACGGAGTGCACCAGGAGAACATGACCCACCTATTCAGCGAGGTAAGGCTCATGTGGGCTGGCAGTGATTGCAATGGTAAGCCAGGGCCTTCACCAGGTCTTCTACATATATGTTATGGCTGTTAGCTTGATATTTTGTGGGGCTCTTAACAATGGGAACAGGTGTATTCCTGACTCCTTTGCCTGCTCTTTGGACTCTTTTCCTCTTATTGGGTTTTACTGTCCAGCCCTGGTACAAAGGCTTTCACTTTGATTTTTGTATCTTGTTTTGTTCTGTTTGGTTGTCATTTCTTAGAGGCCTTCTCTTTTCTGAAGAAGACAGAGAGGGGATAGATCTGGAGGACAAGGGAGGTGACATGGAGTGGGAGGGATGGAGAAAGGAGAAGCTGTGGTCAGATGTATTGGATTAGATAAGAATCTGTTTTTTTTTAAATGTAAGCAGGAAAAAAAAGAACTAAAGAATCGAGCCTAAAAATTATATTTTAAAATCTTTCTTAAATAAAATTTTCTTATCACTCTCTTCTTTTTCTGCTCTTGCAAGAAAATTGAATCAAATGTGCTGGCACAAAAAAGAAAAAAAGGACTCAAAAAAAGACTCTATGACATAGATGCAAGAATTATATCATTCATCAAAGAACCTTAAGGGTATATTGATAATATTATTAGCATTGGCAAGATATATAATTTATATAGATACATACTGTAGTATATGTGATTCTCTACTAGAACTTTTGCTCTCAAATGTGTAAACATCTCAAAGCACTTCTGAGGAGCTCTATGTTGTTTTTTTTCCAGATGAGGTTTCTCTGTGAAGCCCTGGCTGTCCTGGAACTTGCTTTGTAGACCAGGCTGGCCTCAAAACTTACAGAGATTCACCTGCCTCTGCCTCTTGAGTGCTGGGATTAAAGGCATGCACCACTGCCAAGCAACTAATAAACTCTTTAACAGGCTAATGTTAATATAATTAGGTATTGCTAATATAGAAGAGCCAGCAGCTCACAGTTTGTTCTTTCTACTGTAAAGTAAGTTAAAATAGAAATGTTTCCTTTTCTCCTTGTAAGAGCAATGACTTACGTGACATGAAGTTACTATAGGCAGTACCAAACGTTAGATACAGTGGAATGTGAAACGAAGGTGAAGGATGTGATTCTAGAAGGTATTTGGCTCCAGGCAATTTTTGTACCATATATAAATCCTGAATGAGAAATACAATGAACAATATGAATTTAAAAAATTCACTGTACAGGTTTTCCACTTATGGCAGTGAGCTATAGGTTTCCATGATTCCTTGTAATGAACTGTAAAGTGAGGTTGAAAGACAATTTATTGTTATACAAATGCAACCCCAAAGCATTAAATAAATGACTGTATGTCCCTGTTTGTACTTCTTTCCAGGATAGGACAGTCAAAAGTCAGAAAGATTTCTGCCTTTGTGGATAATCTTTTCCAGCAAGTAGAAACATGCAAGTTCAAGGAGCAAAGGAATTACAAAAGGAAAATTGAAGCCTTGGAAGGGAATGTTATGAGGGAGCAATCTCTATTTATGTTGATCAGTAAGTATAGTACTCGATTCAAGAGTTTATAGACATCTTGTTTAAAGGTAGTCATATTTGATCTGTGCTGGAACATGAGTCAGATAGTATGGGTACACAAGGGAGCAAGTTTCAGGGTTGAATTCCTCTTGATAGATTGGCTGGATATCACATAAAAAGTCTTATAATGTGGTTGTTGTATGAGATATGAGGAAATCAGTAAGATGGTAAAATTAAAGGCAAGGTAGGGTGAGTGGACAGACACCCCGGACAGAAATGGAGATTAGGTCATGTGAAATGAGGAAAGCCAAGTTTAGGGATTAGAATTTCGCTTTGCTTTATATGTAATGAATGTTTCAAGGAGGGTGGGATGAGGAAGAGTTTCTAATGGCTTAAGCTGAAATACATGTTGGGAGATTAGTTAGGAAAGCTTGTGATATTATATGAGAAATAGTAGCGCTTTGGCTTAGGATGGAAATTTAGAGTTATTTTCAAATTAGAGCAGTGTGCTGAATTTTATCACAGGACAGGGAAGCTCTAAGAAAGCTTTAAACATGTGACCCCCCACCCTACAGGACCATCTTACATCAAATTCAATCTCTACTTCTGACACATCTCCCACATTCTTCTCCTGAGTCTTTCCAGGGGGTCTGCCTGATCCTCTCCATTCACAGTTCTTCCCAAGGCACCATGTCTAGTCCAGGTTCCGAAGCTAGTGCTTTGGCCAACTCTGGATGCTGATGCCTACACTTAAACCTCCATCTAGGATTCTTCCAGGAAACCACCTATTTGTCACCACCCACATATCTCCTCTGTGCCAGTTACTCTTTCTCCAGCCAGATGTATCTCAACACTCCAGGTTTGGGGAAGCAAGTACATTCTGTACATGAGCCCAGTCCCCTTTGTCTATTGGACTTCAATCTGGCCACGCTATCTCCATCTCCACATGGTACATACCAACACATCCTCTCTTTCTGCTCCAATTTGCTCTGTCAATATCAGACTTAGAACTAACATGCACAGACCTCATTTAAAAAACATAGAAGCAGTATGATATGGTATTTTCTCTCTGAACCCCATGAGTCATGTAGAATTGTTTGGCAATTAGAATTAACTATATGAGCTCCAGAACACAGGCGTTATAAGAAAATCATAAGCTTCATTAAAGAATTCAAGGAGTTTAAAGAAGACACAAAGAAAAATCTCAGTGAAATTGAGATGAAAGACGTTAAAGAGAATAAATACCTGAGTGAAGCCAAAGAAAACACAAATGTAAGGTTAATGGAAATGATGAAGATAATCCAGGACTTGAGAACAGAATTCAATCAGTAGATAGAAGCATTGAAGAGGACTCAAGTTGAAATGATCATGTACTTGAAAAACCCAATAACTCAACTTGAAAACTCAAATAAAAGAATTACAAAGGGAATGAATCAAACAAAAGATAAAATGTCAGGGCTCAAAGATAAAGTAGAGGATCTAAACCAAATAAACAAGGAATGCAAAGAAATTTAAAACATAAGAAAGAAAGAAAGAAATAGGAAATGTTGTATACTATGAAAAAAATCATATATTTGACTTATTGGCATAGATGAGAGAGAAGAATTCTAAGTCAAAGGCATATACCAGATCTTCAACAAGATCATAGAAGAAAAAAAAATTCCTTAAATCAAGAAAAAACACACCCAAACAGATAATGAATGCACAGAGAACACCAAATAGACAAAACAGAAAAGACTGTCATGGTGGGAAGCATGGTGGTGTGCAGGCATGACATTAGAGTAAAAACCCAGAACTTCCGTTTGAACTGAAAGTTATAGGCTGAGAGTCAAAGAGCAAGCCTGGGCCTGGTGTGAGCTTTTGAAACCTCAAAGCCCATCCCCAGTGACATATCTTCTCCAATAAGGCCACACCTCCTCCAACAAGACCATACCTCTTAATCTTTCTCAAACAGTTCCATTAGCTGGGGACCAAGCGTTCAAACATACAAGCCTGTAGGTGAGTGAGTACATCGTCATTCAAATCACCTCAGAAATTAAAAAGAAGTAAAAAAGGGAATAGCACAATATAAAAGATTTGTTAAGGACATAGAAAAAAAAGAAGGGATCTAATTAGGTAGAGGGTATGAAAATAAATGCAGAAGAAAGAGGGAGGAGAGTAAAATAATAGTAAAGGAGGTATGAGAATGTCATAAGGAATCATACTCTGAACTACCTACCTAAAAATCTATAATACACATAAATCTGTGTATAAATACACATGTGTCATTTAATAAAATAAGAAATAAACTAAGAAATTTCTTCATCTGGGTTGACAATGATTCCTCCAAAAGCCAAACCTAATGAAAAACTCATGGTTACCAAGTCATAGAAGACATGGTAACCCTGGGGGTGCAGTAGTGGTATGCGTACTTTTGGGGTAATCAATAACTCTCTAAGTGGACCCACTCAATGAGAAGGAAATCATGCCTGGTACTAAGAACCTAGACTACTGTTCAAATCATGGATATTGGAGTAGAAACTACTATCATCACTTTACTAGACTATCATATATTCTCTCACTACACTCTAAATATTTTTTTTTCTTATACCTACAGGTCAGTGTAGTTCTCATCCATCACTAAGGAAACTTCTCTTTGCAAGTGACAGAGACCATTACTAAAACCTATAACCAATCAAAATGCAGAATTGTGGGGCCCAATAGATATCTATACAATACAATTTCTCATATATCACTGGGGAGGAGGTGGGTAGGAAGATCATAAGAGCCAGAAGCTCAGGGAGTTTACTGTAAGACTGTCTCCTAGTAATATCTGAAGCTACACCTTTATGTATATAGCTCTATCTTAAACTTCTTCCCATTTCATCTCTGACTACCTTTTTTATTTTCATTTTACAGGTTCTGTTTTTAGATTATAATACAATTATCTTATATCACTCCTTCCTTTCTTCCCTCCAAACCCTCACATGTACCTCTCTTTGCTCTCTTTTATATTAATCCGACTTGATAGTCTCACCAACATGGCTTTCTAAATATGAGATGAACAAGGACAACAATAGGCATGCCATAGTGGATGGAGCGAAACCAAGAAAGCCTGAACCCTGCAGAAAGAACGACAGACAACTAAGGAGTGTGGAGAATAGTCTTCCGCAGGGAAGTGCACAGTAATTGGTTGTTCAATGGTCAGCTTTGAAAACATAAATGCAAGTAACATTATACATACTGAATAGGTTACATTTATAAATATCTATGTGTACATACATATAATAAAAATTTTAAAAAAGGGTCATAAATATAAAAGAGCAGAAAGAGTTACAAACTGAAGAGGTTTACTTTAGGAATATATATGTACATATGCATGTAATAACAATTTAAAAACTAGGCTGTTATTGTGAAAGAGAGCAAGGAGGGGTACATGTGAAGGTTTGGAGGGAAGAAAGGGAAGAGTGATATAAAGTAATTGTATTATAATGTAAAAAGAAAGAACACATAAAATGGAAATAAAAAGGGAATCAGAGATGATGTAGGAGGAAGTTTAAGAGATTTGGCTGACAAAGAAGCTCATTCACTCCTCCAGAACGATGATGCCTTTCCCGTGAAGAAGTAAAGGCTGTAATACAGAGCAATGGGGAAGAGTCCATCAGAAAAGATGAAAATCTTCCTCAAGCAGTTGTTGCTTCCTGTCCTGAGGAATATAACCTCTTGGAAGGCAAAACAGTTATACCCTGTTATTAGAATTAAAGAAAGAAAAGGAAGAATTTAGGTGTGTGGCTTTGTGTAAAAGCCTGGGGGCTCTTAAGTTTTATACTTGGATTAGAGTTAGGTAAATCATTCAAAAATTTATTTATTTCTCTAATGCCATGTGAGTTATTTAAAAATAGAGTTTAAAGTCATAAATGACTTTGTTGGTCTCTTTCTGGGGCCCCAGTACCCTCTGGGTCCTTCTATCTCCCCCTTCTTCAATAAGACTCCATGTACTCCAGCTGTGAGTCTCTGCATCTGCTTCGATCCCCTGCTGGGTCGAGTCTTTTAGAGGACATCTGTGGTAGGCTCCAGTCCTGTTTCCTCTCTTCTATTGCTTCTGATGTCTATCCTGTTTTCACTTCTGACTGAGAATTAAGCATTTTCTCTAAGGTCCTCCTTTTTCATTTAGCTTCTTTAGGTCTGTAGATTTTAGTAAGTTTATCCTATATTATATGGCTAATATCCATGTATAAGTGAGTATATACCATGTGTGTCTTTCTGCTTCTGGGTTACCTCATTCGCGATGAACTTTTTCTAGTTTCCACCATTTGCCTGCAAATTTCATGATTTCCTTGTTTTTAATAGCTGAGCAGTATTCCACAGTGTAAATGTACCATAATTTCTGTATCCATTCTTTGGTTGAGGGACATCTAGGTTGTTTCCAGATTCTGGTTATTACGAATAAAGTTGCTATGAACATACTTGAACAAATATCCTTGTTGTGTCCTTGAGCATCTTTTGGATATATGCCTAGGAGTGGTATAGCTGGGTCTTGTGGTAGCACTATTCCCAGTTTTTTGACAAAGCACCAGTTTGATTTCCAAAGTAGTTGTACAAATTTACATTCCCACCAGCAAGGGAGGAGGTTCCCCCTTTCTACACATCTTCTCTAGCATGTGTTGTCACTTGAGATTTTGATCTTAGACATTCTGATGGAGGTAAAATGGAATCGCAGGGTCATTTTGATTTGCATTTCCCTGATGATAACTAAGGATACTGAACATTTCTTTAAGTGTTTCTCTACCACTCGATATTCTTCTGTTGAGAATTCTCTCTTTAGCTCTGTACCCCATTTTTAATTGGATTATTTGATTTGTTGGTATTTAATTTCTTGAGTACTTTATATATTCTGGATATTAGTCCTCCAAAAATGCTGAGCCCAGAGACTGCAAAAAATGTTGCATCAACCTAATACTATGTGTAAAGAGGACCTAGGCCCCTGTTCAGATACAGGCCACAGACAGCTCAGTCTCCATGTAGGTCTCCTAGTAAGGGGTGAGGAGGCAGTCTATGACATGATCTTGGTTCCCTGTTCATTGACCACTTCTCCTTGGTGCACTGACTGAGCCATAGCAGAGAGGATCAGGGTCTAGACAGTCCTGATTGGAGCTGATAGGTTAGGTTCAGACATTAGAGGAGGAAGACCTCCCCTATCCGTGGACTAGGAGAGAGGGATAGGGGAGGAACAGGGAGGAAGGGTGAGGCTGGGAGGCGATGAGGGAGGGGGCTACAACTAGTATACAAAGTGAGCCAAATGTAAATAATAATAGTAATAGTAATAATAATGATAACAATAATAAAATTAAAAAATTCATAAATGAGCAAATGTCCTAAATATCACTTTTCAATTCAGAACTGATAAATAACTTGCATAACTGATGAATAAATGCACTTTCAATTTTGAAAGATTGCTGTGAGTTTAACCGGAACCCTCACTGAACAGACTAGTTGCTTAATTGTCCCTTACCCTGTTCTTTGATGGTTTGAGAAAATGTAACTTGTTTGATGTTCACATGTAAATACATAAAAATGTAAAAGAACCAAAAGATAACACTGAACTCAATAATGTGAAACTCAGTGTTCATGTTACCTTTGAACTACCCAAAAACCCAAACAACCAAACCAACAACAACAAAAAAACCAGAAAAACAAGTAAACATCAGTAAGTACATACTAAATAGTAAAACAGCAATTCTTTCCCAGAACTTTCTCACAGACCAATTTACTCACAACTGCCTGTCACATACTATGGATTATATCTAGGAAAGCTCGAAAGCAAGGCAGAAGGCCATATCCAGATTCAGGGTACACGGAGGATAGCGCTGAGCACCAGCTTAGGTTCTATAGCTATGTTCTGACATCCAACAAGAATAAACCTCTTATGAATTCAATGTAAATATTTGTCTCAGGAGGCATGACTTCACATCAAGGACAATCCAGGGAACCAGTGCACCTGAGGTAAAAGGCCTTTTCTTCCCTGGAGCCTCTCAAAGTTACCCAAGGCATTGTTCACCAAGGACATTCTTTTAACTGTGTTAGGATAGACACAGTGGACTAAATGCAGAGATCAATGGGTTACAGGAAGCCTAGTCTCAGTGGATACATTTGTATCACATCTCCTACATCTGTGTTTCAGAGAACATCACAGAAGAGCCGGTGGAGATGATAGAAGAGCCAGAATACCATGAAGTCCGCTGTGAAACAGTCTCTTGTAGAATGGCTTCTCAGTCTCAGAAAAGACCCCTGTGTCCAGATTTTTTTTTGTTGTTCTGTTGCTTTCCCTGTGGAGCTTCTCTCCTCTCCAGGTCTTACTATCTCCCCCTTCTTTCCTAAGATTCACTGCACTCTGCCCAAAGTTTGGTTATGAGTCTCATCTTCTGCTTTGATACACTGTTGGGTAGAGTCTTTCAGACTGATACTCCAGAACCATTCATGGATATTACCTGGAATCCCTGCTCAGATGTAGCCCATGGCAGCTCAGTATCCAAGTGGGTACCCTAGTAAGGGGACTGTCTCTGATGTGAACTAAGTGGCTGGCTATTTGAACACCTCCCCCTGGTGGAGGCAGCCTTGCCAGGCCACAGAGGAAGACAATGCAACCAGTCCTGATGAGACCTGATAAGCTAGGGTCAGATGGAAGGGAAGGAGGGCCTCCCTTATCAGTGGACTTGGAAAGGGGCATGGGAGGAGAAGAAGGAGGGAAGGTGGGATGGGGAGGGAATGAGGGAAGGGTCTACAGCTGGGATACAAAATGAATTAACTGTAATTAATAAATAAAAAATAAAAATTTAATTAAAGAAAAGAAATCGCAACATAAATGAGACCTGAACAATGGCAATATTTAAAGATGTGCTAATGTTCAAGGGGAGAATCTCAGCCATCACACCCTCGGACAGGAAAGTACAGCCAACTGGTGATTGCCGAGAGAGGGAGAGTTAGACTCTCCTGGAGATAATCCCCTAATTGGTTTTCAAATACAACGTGCTTAACCCTGAAACCATAAACACACAACCATCAAAAACAGACTCAGGAAGCTGCACTTAGTTGTGATATATACATATACACAGATTTAACAACAGTAATAGGGGGAAAAGACTATCAAGTTCATAATACCAGGAAGAGGATAAGAAAAGAGTTGGAAGGAGAGAACTTGAGACCACCTGGAGGAAAGGGGAAAGTGTTGTAATTTTATGTTTTTTTTTTACATTTTTTTAAATTTTTTGTTATCAATCTTAGGTTAGGTACTTTGCATCCCAAGCATAGCCCCTCCCTCATTCCCTCCCACCCTCCCCAACCCTCCCTCAACTCCTCCCCACCCCCTCCAAGTCCACCAACTGGGGAGGACCTCCTCCCCTTCCATCCAACCCCAGCTCATCCTGTCTCCTCAGGGTTGGCTGCAATGTCCTCCATTGGGATCTAGCCAGTCTGTCACTCTCTGGCATGTATGGGGGAGGGTCAAAGAGTCAGCCATCAAGTTCAAGACTGAAACAGTCCCTGTTTCCCTCACTAGGGTCTTTAGTCC
>JAQQSO010005444.1:0-12045 GCA_028658305.1 Pachyuromys duprasi
CCTCATTTGAGGAATGGATTCAGAAATTGTGGTACTTTTACACAATGGAATACTACTCAACAGTTGTTGTTTTTTTATTGCTGATCAATATTCCATTGTTTAGAGGTACGACAATTTCTGTATCCATTCCTCAGTTGAGGGGCATCTGGGTTGTTTCCAGCTTTTGGCTATTACAAATAAACCTGCTACAAACATGGTTGAGCAAATGTCCTTATTGTGTACTTGACCGTCTTTTGAATTTATGCCTAGGAGTGGTATAGCTGGATTTTTGAGGAAGCACTATTCCTAGTTGTCTGAGAAAGCAGAAGATTTATTTCCAGAGTGGTTGAACAAGTTTACATTCCCACCAGCGCTTTCTTCACAACCTCTCCAGCTGTGTTGTCACTTGAGGTTTTGATCTTAGCCATTGTGGTGGGTGTAAGGTGAAATCTTAGGGTCATTTGCATTTGCATTTTCCTGATGACTAATGTTGAGCATTCCTTTAAGTGTTTTTCTGCCATTCGATATTCCTCTTTCAAGAATTCTCTGTTTGTCTTTGTAGCCAATTTTTTAATTGGGTTACTTGATTTGTTGCTTTTTAACTTCTTTAGTTCTTAGAGCCTGGAACTCATTGGCACAGGAGACAACTTCCTGAACAGAGCACCAACAGCACAGGCTCTAAGATCAACAACAGACAAATGGGATCTCATGAATCTGAAAAGCTTCTATAAAGCAAAGGGCACTGTCATCAGAACAAAATGACTATATACAGATTGGGAAAGGATCTTCACCAACCCTATATCTGACAGAGGGCTAATATCCAGTATATATAAAGAAATAAAGATTCCATGCACTCTGACCAACAGTTGGCCATAAGTCTCAGCATCTGCTTTGATATTGTGCAAGGCAGAGCATTTCAGGGGGCCTCTGTGACAGGCTCCTAGCTTGTTTCCTTATGGAAAATATGGGAAATAGTAAGAACTGGAGAGGGCAGGAGCTCCACAAGGAGAGCAACAGAACCAAATATCTGAGCACAGGGGTCTTTCCTGACACTGATAATCCAACCAAGTACCATGCATAGAGAAAACCTAGAACCACTGCACAGGTGTATCCCATGGCAGTTCAGTATCCAAGTGGGTTCCATAATAATGGGAACAGGGACTGCCTCTGACATGAACTGATTGGCTTGCTCTTTGATCAGCTCCCCCTGATGGGTGAGCAGCCTTACCACGCCACAGAGGACGACAATGCAACCACTCCTGACGAGAGCTGATATACTAGGATCAGAAGGAAAGAAAGGAAGACCTCCCCTATCATTGGACTTGTGGAGGGTCATGTGTGGAGAAGGGGGAGGGAAAGTGGGATTGGGAGGGGAAGAGAGAGGGGTTTATGGGGGGATACAAAGTGAATAAAGTGTAATTAATAAAAAATAAAAAAACATTAAAAAGAACAAAAAAATAACTAAAAAAGTTACAAATTTTATATTTTAACACCATTCTGTGACATGCTTTCCTCATTCTTATAATTGGGAGAGTTGGTGTGAGTGAAAAGAGTAGTAACAGAACATTTGCAAGGCTGTAGATCTTATTTGACCTTTTCCTTAGTACGTTTGAACAATTTTTTCAACAAACTTTTGGGTATTTATATATTAAAGTGTATTAAAAAGAACTTAACAAAATTAATTGGGAAAGATATATTCATACATTTTTAAACTCTTAATTCCTTAATATATCATCTTTATTTAATTCAATGAACATTTAATTTATCATTGTGTAATTAACAGGAAGCTGCTCAGATACACATTTCGTTACTCAAAATTGATATTCTGTTTAAATTAGGTGGTTTAAGTATGCACACAAAAAAACCAAAGACACTTGTTTTATTTTTGTTAATTAAATATGCCTTCCAAGGTTAAGGCAGCTGTGAATCTTTAGCCTATAACTGATTTTTTTTTCAGGCACATGAAAATGCTTCAAGTTTGTTTCCTGTATATAGTTTCTAGCCAAATTTTCGGGAACATACAAAGTGCATATTTAGTTCATTTTTACATACATTTCCTCCTACCATTCTGGTACATCTAGGGCAGCAGTGTATTCAAGATAATTAAAATGTTGAACACACTGATTTCTCCATAATTTTTAATATATAGCCTTCTTTGAAAAGTCATAAAATAGAAATAAAAGTCCTTCCTATCTTTTATTTCTAAACTCTATCATCCTTTCTTACTTAACTTACTTACTTACTTAGGGTTACACAATATCTTTTTCCAGTTTCTGTAGCTGATGGTTTGGCAATATCGTCCTTTAAAGGAGTGAACATACTTGTGTGACTAAAGAGAAAATGAATTTTCACCAAAGTTTGTACTGGTGCAATGCAAGCAATATTAATAGAGAGTAATTTCATCCTAGTACAGGAGTTATATGAATATGTTCATCTCAGGTTGAAAGTGTTTTCATCCACAGATAACTAGAGGTAAACTTTCATATCAAGATATATTAACGATTTTAGTTCCTTTGGATGATAAATGAAAAAAAAAGCATTAGGTTATTTCTTGATTTTCCCCTTAGCAAATGAGTATATTGAAGATTAATTGTTTCCAATTGCAGGTTAGGTAATTGTCTTTACTTGAATATTTGTCAAAGCTCACTTACAATTTCTGTGTGGGTAGAGATTTTTCTTCCTGTTATTACTATTATTAATTACAATTTATTCACTTTGTACCCTGGCTGTAGGCCCCTCCCTTATCTTCTCCTGGCAATGGATCTATAAATAAAGTTGACAAGACTTCTGCTTTGAAGTACTTTACTTGTCAAAATGTCCTAACTTCAGTTTAAGTTTCACATATAAACACTGTTTTACATACTTATAGTTTGATTTATTAAGAAATGTCAAGTCTATAGCAAAAATTATTTTCGCAGTATGATTAATTGTTTGGTAATAATAATCAAGAGTTTTCCTTCTCATTCAGTAAAATTGCAATTTCAGCATCAATCTCAAAATATCTGTATAAATATTTCTTATATTCAAATGTTTGTATAGTCAGGCTATATAATCTGCAATTTTGACAAAATTTTACAAAGTCATGGTAATTCAGTACACAAGAATGAATGATGTTCACTATTGAGTCTAATGTTTCAGTAACAAATGACGTTAAAATATGTTCAACAGTGACAATTAATACGGGACTAAATACACTTTGAGTATCAAATATGTTAACGATATTTATGATTAAGTGAACTTCTTGCCATACATATATTGCCATTCATCAACCATAATTGTTAATGTTTTCAACATTTTAAAACTATTCTTGGCTCTTTTTGCCAAGAATTTCATACAGGCAGATATTTAATCATTTCAAACTTAGCATGGATTTTTCAAATAATGAAGAGATGATTATTGTTGGTAACATCTGTTAACTGATAGAGAGACAAGGAAACATTTTAAGTCATTTCTCCTTTCTAAAATATCTTTTATACTGAAAGCTGTAATGTTCATAACTTTTGTGTAATAATGTTTACTAAAAAGGTAATATTAAGTTTATTTTTTCTTGATACATGTTATCATTTTATAAACAAAATTAATCCAATTCAGTGACCATTCATGAATATGTCTAGATTAAAGATAAATTTTTCAAACGAGCATTGATCATACCAACCCGGGTCCTCCTTACTGTATATCCTCCCTAGGTGTGTAGATTTCAGCATGACCCTCCTATCCTATAGGTCTATATAAGTGAGTATATACCATATGTTTCTTTCTGCTTTTGGGACACCTCACTTAGGATGATAGCTCAGTGTCGGACTGAAGACCCTAGTGAGAGAAACAGGGACTGTTTCAGTCATGAACTTGATGGCTGACTCTTTGACCCTACCCCATACAAGCCGGGCAGTGACAGACTGGCTAGATCCCAGGGGAGGACATTGCAGCCAGCCCTGAGGAGACAGGATGAGCTGGGGTTGGACGGAAGGGGAGGAGGTCCTCCCCTGTTGATAGGACTTGGCAGAATCAGCATGTTGTAACCCATAATAACACATTTGTTACATAAAATATTGTTTCTTAAAAAAGATAATTTTCTCATTTCTCTGTGTACAACGTCTGTGTGAATACACTGGTTGCATGTATTTGTATATCCTTTATGTTGAACAAGTAGCTTAAAATACTCTATTTTCCCTTTATGTAGTCGATGAAGGAAGTGGTGCGATCTCACACCCCCATGAAAGAAGCAACAACTGTGGAAATCTGGACTCATCCTCACCCACAGGTATGAAAGAGACATTGTTTTAACATTTCCTCCCTACTCCTTTTGTAGGCAAATTGAATCTTTCCCTCCAAAACAATGTTTTTGTCTATTAAAACAAAAAAATACAGATTAACAGACATGGTATAGAAACTCATTAGTGCATAACATACAATTTATGAAAGTTCAAAGAATCATAAAATTATTCAAGTTTAAGTTCTGTTCATAGAGAAAATATAGAGGAGGTATATATAATACTTCTATTGATACAAATTTGATAGTGAATTACAAAAGTTAATGGGTACCAAAATCAGAAACCAAACAGTGGCACAGTTCCTCTGTACTCTGACATAGACAATGGGAAGAAAAGGGGCAGAACTGTTACATAGCTTAAAGTTCCTAAAGCAATATTTCTAAGAAGAGTTGATGTATTAAGTATAAATTTATTAGAGACATTTAAATCTCCTTTTCTAATTAGTAGACTTTCCTAGTCAATAAGTTATTAGATAAAAAAGAGTCAGATAATGAGATGATCAAAGAGCAGGCAATTGTGTTCATGCCAGAGACTGCCCTGTTCCCCTTACTAGGAAGCCCATGGAGACTGAGGGGCTCATGGGCCACATCTGAGCAAGGGTTCTAGGTACTCACCATACGTGGTCCTTGGTTGATTCAGCTGTCTCTGCAGTTCTCCCTGGCCCCATGTTGATCACCTCTACCTGGCAAGATGGCCTCAGTAGGCCAAAGAAAAAGAGGATCCAGACAGTCTTGATAAAACCTAATAGGCTAGTGTCAGATAGTAGGGGATAAGAACCTCCCCTATCAGTAGTCTTGGGGAAGGGCATAGAGGTAAAGAGGGAGGGAGGGTGGGACCAGTATAAAATGAGGGAGAAGACTACAGGGAGGATACAAAGTGAATAAATTATAATAAATAATAATAAAAATACAAAATTTTTAAAAAGTCAAATAATTGCATTTCTTTGGAAAATGTTTCAGAGATTAACAGGAGAGGAAGAGGAAAATGTAAGAGAGGCCATGATTTTAAGGCATCATCAATACTTTTTGATAAAATTTGTCAAATTAAGTGTATTGAAAGAAAGAATGGAATATGAAGGTTTTCTTTTCCTAAAATATGATTTAACACTAAGGTAGGTTTAGCAAAATACATAGCATTATTTTTTTTTATGTTAAGCAAACTTTCATGGAGATTATTCAAATTTGTTCAAGGAACTAATCATTTGAGCTCAATAATTTAATCTTTCTTTTTTCCATTCATTACATTTTATTTGCTTTGTATCCCAGCTGTTAACCTTTCCCTCAATCCTTCCCAATATCACCCTCCCTCCCTCATCTCCTCCCATGACCCTCTCCAAGTCCATTGATAGGGGAGGTCCACCTCCTCTTCCATTTGACCCTCGCTTATCATGTCCAGTATTCACTTATAAGTGAGTATTTACTGTGTGTATCTTTTTGCTTCTGGAATACCTCTCTCAGGATGATCTTTTCAAGGTCCCACTATTTGCCTGCAAATTAGAAATCAAGTTTGACTAATTTTTGAAGTGGATTTTTCTCATTTTAATCAGGACATGTAAAACAAGAGAAGAAACTCCATTCAAGTTGTTGTTCCCCCCTTCCCTAAGGATCCATTCAAACCCTAGGATGCAGAGTACAAGGTATAAGCAATTTCTATGGAGTTTTTTTATATCTTTTTAAAAAAAATATTACTAGTTACATTTTATTAACTCTGTATCCCAAGTAAATCCTACTCCCTCATTCCCTCCCAATCCCACCCTCCCTCATCTACTCTCTGCCCCTTTCCAAGTCCACTGATAGGGGAGGACCTCCCCCCCTTTCATCTGGCCCTGGTTTATCAGCTCTCTTCAGGACTGGCTGCAAAGTACTCTGTGGCCTAGGAGGGCTGATCCTCCCTTGCTGGGTGGGGAGGTCAAAAGTCTGCATTGAGAAATAGTCCTTATTTCCCTTACTAGGGTACCCACTTGAATACTAAGCTACCATGGTCTTTAGGCAAGCAGAGGTTCTAGGTTATATCCACCCATGGACCTTGGTTGGAGAAACAGTCTCATATCGGACCCCTGTGGCCAGATATATTTGGTCCTTGTGGAGCTCCTACACTCTCCAGATCATATTAACTCCCCCTTCTTTCATAAGATTCCCTGCCATCTGCCAAAGGTTTGGTTATGAGTCTCAGTTTCTGCTTTGATACACTTCTAGGTAGAGTCTTTGAGACAACTTCCTGAATGGAACACCAACAGCACAGGCTCTAAGAGAAACAATCAATAAATGGGACCTCATGAAACTGAAAAGCCTCTGTAAAGCAAAAGACACTGTTGTCAGAACAAAACGACAGCCTTCAGACTGAGAAAGGATCTTCACCAACGCTATATCTGACAGAGGGCTGATATCCAGGATATATAAAGAACTAAAGAAGTTAAAAGCAATAAATAAACAATCCAATTAAAAATGGGGTATGGAGCTAAACAGAGAATTCTCTGTAGAGGAATATAGAATGGCAGAGAAACACTTAAGAAGATGCTCAATGTCCTTAGCCATCAGAGAGATGCAAATCAAAATGACCCTGAGATTTCACTTTATACCTATCAAAATGGCTAAGATCAAAAACTCAAGTGACAACACATGCTGGAGAGTTTGTGGAGAAGGGGGAACCCTCCTCCATTTCTGGTGGGAATGTAAACTGGTACAACCACTTTGGAAATCAATCTAGCCCTTTCTCAGACAACTAGGAATAACGCTTTCTCAAGACACACCTATACCACTCTTGGGCATATATCCAAAAGTTGCTCCAGTACACAACAAGAATATTGCTCAACCATGTCTGTAGCAGCTTTAGTTGTAAGGAGTTTGTTTTTATCTGCCCAATTAATTTACTGTTAATAATTTAAAGATCTTATGTGGAGAATTACTTCAGTTCACTTGCTTATCATACATTAAGTCCTGTGGTCAATTACCAAAATGCCCAAATCATTAAGGTAAAAATCAAGACTCTAATCACAGGACATCAAATTAACTATCCACTGTCTTTTATTTAGTCATTTTCAAATGTTTTAAAATTGGTTACTGGGAAAATTAATTCTAAAAATGTAGACACATAAATTGAAATTTATACAATTGGATAAAAGTCATATTTACTCATCTTTATATATCTTGAAAATCCATGAAATGATGTGTTACTTAATAATAATATCCCACAATATGGCATATAGTTAGACTATGCCTTTGTCGTTACAGAATTAATTTGTTCCCTGCAGGAACAAATGATTAAATTTTAATACAAATTTTAAACCAACAACTTCAAACTTCCACAACATTTAAATCACTTGCGTCTAAATTCGATGTTTCACCAAATTTCATGTTCTAACTATCAGATTTGCAGTTCTTCTGATTCAGATTCATTCTCAGGACATTTGGGGAGAACTGGTAATATATTGTGAACAAATGATCCAGTCTATATTTTCTATATTTGAGTAACTAACAATCTGCAAAACAAAAAAAAAATTGAGAAAAAAGTATACCTTATTTATCATTTTTATATTTAAGTTGCTTGGGGCCCATACAAGTTTGATATTCTGAAACTGAGGTATACAACTACCCATACATGATTTCAGCTTTTGGGTAATAATGTCTAAATTTAATCAACCAACATGACAGAAGTTATTATGCTTTTATACAGTTGAAAGTTAGACAGCATATTTAGAATTAAGCCCCATATGAAAGAAAGATAGTATGGAGAACTAGGTAAAAGAGAGCTACCTGAGAGCCTTGGAGAAAATCTTTTCTCTTTGCCCTAAGAAGGGCTCTGCTACCTTAATTTTGGATATCTAGTCTCTGTAACTATAAGGCAATACATTTCCTTTTGGACCAAAAAAATGTTAGACAGAATTAAACATTTGCTCTCCATAAATAAGAGAACTCACTAAGATGCATTTTGTGGAGAAAAGTTTTATTCTTTGCTGCATTCTACTATATGATGTGCAATTTAAGTTTTTTGGTTTGTTAATACAAAATACCTACAGAGGAATATGAGTAATTTGACAATGTGTGTGCATTTGCTTGAGTGTTTTTAATAATCTGACATTCTCTGTTGTTGTGATTCTTCAACTCAACTTCAAATTACCATAAAAATGTGTCATTTAAAATGAGGTATAACCTAGACTGATAAGGTATACCCTATATGAAATGTTACTGTGAATCAAGTAGAGAAGAGGTACTTTTAACTTTGTTCTGTTTTACATTTGATGCAATAAATAGTAGTACTTTTCAAATTTCAAATATGCGTTTTGATCATATTCATACTCACCAACTCTTTCCAGATCTACTTTCTTCCCAATTCAAATACTTTTGTGTCTTTATGCTACTCCTCCACTAAGAAGTGGTCTACCACTATGGGCCATGATACTAGAGAAAACTAACTCTCTTCAACCAGAGGCTAAAAAGGGTAGGATCCCATCTCCATTTTCATTATCCACTCTTGTATTTTGTCTGGCCAAGCTTGTAAAAGTTGTGTATATATTGTCATAATAGCTATGAGTTTGTATGTGCAGCTACTCTGCTGTGTCCAAAAGATAATGTTTCTTTGAATTCTTCTTACACCTCTAGAACACTCTTTCTGATCCTTCTTTCATAATGATCCCTAAGCATTGGCAGGTGGATGTGTGGTAGTTATATTATGATTAGGACTGCACATTCTATATGTTGTATTTTATATGCCTGGGCCAGTTGTTGAACTGTGTATTAATATATATATTATAAATAAAATCTTCACTAAAGACAATTGATGAACTTTTATTTTGTTATGAGAATTACTGATATAAGTACTACACTTACATCATTTCTCATTCTGACTACTTCTTCTTTCCTCCAACTCCTACCTTGTCTCCCAGCCCCTATTTAATCCTTGCCCTTTTATTCTTTAAGTATGATTATTGATATACTTTACATTCATACATGTATACATATGTACACACAATACTCTACTGAGTCTACTTAATGTTGTATGCATAAATGTTTAGGGTTGAGCACTTCAGAATGGCTCATGAATGAGGTGGCTAATCCTGGAAGAAAATGGATTCTCCCTTTTAGTCATGATTGATTACCTGCAACCTTCATCTTGGATTTTAGAGCTTCTGCAATGTTTCCCATTCAGTTTAGTGGTCAACTGGTGTGGTAATTATGCAGATCTTCTTTATGCAACCGTATCAATAAAATGACAAGTTTGCAGCTTATATGTCATGTATGAAAGACAATGACATAGAGATGGCATATAAATACTCTGGATAAAAGAATATTTCTGCTTCTTTTCCATGAAACGTGAACCTTAAACTTTGGAATTGTATTATAGATGTACCCATTGGCACTGCGCTTCCAATGTCATTCATTATCTTCATTTTGAAAAGTTGTATATCTCCACATGATGCTAAAATACGCTTTTTTTTCTTTGATGAGACATGAGAGCTACATACATCCATGGTTATAAAGATAAGTATATAGGAAGCAGTTGGATAGTATATCTGTTAGCAAAGTGGTTATAGTTTATTTTCTAGGGTCTCTGATTGCTCCACCCATAGGGACTCCTCCAATATAGGGAGTTGGATAGGTTTA
This sequence comes from Pachyuromys duprasi, assembly GCA_028658305.1. NCBI lineage: Eukaryota > Metazoa > Chordata > Mammalia > Rodentia > Muridae > Pachyuromys > Pachyuromys duprasi. The sequence continues at coordinate 9,851 of JAQQSO010005444.1, forward strand.
GTAGGTTTATTTTATCATTCTGATTTCCCTCCTGTTAAATGGGCTTAAAATCCAATCAGACATCTATTATTTAGCTCTAAAATAGAGGTGATACTATTATATCATTACGGCTCTCTTTCTGTGTGGTCATTTTGATAGGGACTTTTCTCCATAGGAAGCTTGAAATGCAACTTAGATATTATGAGATTTATCACACATAAAAGTAAGCTTCCAGCTCATGGCAGCTTCAATTTTTCAAGTTCCACTTTGAAAATATGTAGTGTTTTCTTCAATAGGATCTTGTTTTCAAGTTATGAGAAGCAACCAAGAAAAATAAAAATAGCCCATAATTTGATACACTGGATACACTGAGCAAAAACTTGAAAGGTTTCATGCATGGCACTGAATTATTTTTCTTAAATTGACCATGACTCTTAAGCTAAACATTGTCACCATATACATACACATATACACGGACACAAACACGGTAAAAGAGACAGAGAAAGACAGCCTTATGAAATATAGGCTTGAAGATAAGGTTTTTCCAATATCTCTTCTTTTTAACCTCTCCCTCCATTGTCCTCCCTCCATTCCCTGAATGAAACCCCCCCCACTTTCTTTCCTCCTTCCCTATTCTTATATCCTTGCATAATACCTAAGTGCTTAGATTAGGTTTTGAGATACATTGTACTTAGCTTTGTATATTTTAAAACAATCATTTATTTCATGAATAAGAGTTTATTGTTCCTTGTGAATTAGCTCATTTTCAAGATGGTATCATTTTTGAAGTGCAGAATTTTGGCCCATGATAGCTCAGTGTCGAACTGAAGACCCTAGTAAGGGAAACAGGGATTGTTTCAGTCATGAACTTGATGGCTGACTCTTTGACCCTCCCCCATACATGCCAGGGAGTAACAGCCTGGCTAGATCTCAGGGGAGGACATTGCAGCCAACCCTGAAGAGACAAGATGAGATGGGGTTGGATGGAAGGGGAGGAGGTCCTCCCCAGTTGGTGGACTTGGAGGGGGCGGGGAGGAGGGAGATGAGGGAGGGATGGGGAGGGTGGGAGGGAATGAGGGAGGGGGCCATGCCTGGGATGCAAAGTACCTAACCTGTAATTGATATAAAAATGAATAAATTAAAAAAAGAAAACAGTATAATGAAAATAGAAACTATTGGACTCACAATTCAATCTTAAATTATTTCTATTTCTCCATTGAAAATCAAGTTCATATTTGATATCCCATTCAAACATTTGAAAGTCAACTAGTTGAATTTCATAATACAAACAAATAATTTGTCTGCTTTTAAAAAATAGCAGGTGCTAAAATGATACATAATAAAATAGAATGGTCTCTAGTTTTAAATACAAAAATATACAGATAATTTAGATAACATGTAAACCATGAAATCACAAGTCAATTTCAATATTGTTTTTCAGTTTTATTAGTCTTCAGAAAATATTAAGTAGTAGAGTTATATCTGTAAGTATAAATTGTAGCTAACATGTTAGCAGCTGTATGTACTTAGAGTAAATAGATAGCTACTAAAAATCCAGTTATTGACCTGAGTTGTATATGTTGATTCATTTGCCAGTTTGTCTGGAATTCTTTTTTTTTTTTTTTTTTTTTTTTTTTTTTTTAGAGAGAGAGAGAGAAACAGATATCCCCAAGCTAGAAGCTGAGTCATATAGGCATGAACATGCTAACCCTTTTGTGAAGACATTTCATGTTTTTGTTTTATTTCACTTTAAGTATTTTTCCATAATATTCTCTCACAAATGCCAGCCCTATTTTTGGCCATTATTTTCCTCGGCATGATTGTTACTTGTTACTGTGATCTGCACACAATTCCATTCTGTAAGTGGCCCACATAGATTCTCTTGTCTACAGCTGTGCTCCGCAAAGACATGGCCTTAAGGACAACACGTTTCTTTTTTTTTAATTTATCTATTTTTATCTCAATCACAGGTTAGGTACTTTGAATCCCAGGCATAGCCCCCTCCCTTATTCCCTCCTACCCTCCCACTCCCTCCCTCATCTCCCTCCTCCCCGCCCCCTCCAAGTCAACCAACAGGGGAGGACCTCCTTCCCTTCCATCCAACCCCAGCTTATCCTGTCTCCTCAGGGCTGGCTGCAATGTCCTCCCCTGGGATCTAGCCAGTCTGTCACTCCCCGGCTTGTATGGGGGAGGGTCAAAGAGTCAGCCATCAAGAT
>JAQQSO010005445.1:0-12043 GCA_028658305.1 Pachyuromys duprasi
AAAAAAAAATCAAGAGCAAAAATCTGAAGGTGAGCACAACTCACCTACAGGATACAGTAACAAAGTTCTGTTGAGCTCTGTTAGGAAGTGAAGACCCAAGAGAAACAGGTTGGAAAACCATGTCTGCTTATGGGTTTGATTGAGCTGCTGTCTGGAATGCTACAGTGCAGAATTTTGGGGACACAAGGAGACTGTCAATACTAAAGCCAGGAAAGACTCAGGCCACTGGAACAAGTTAGCTACTTTGGGCCACAATGAAAGAAAAGAAAAATGATATTTTTAACATATGTTAATAAAGCCTTAAATACAATATTAAAAAAAAGAAAAATTAAGCTGTAGGTCACCAATTCCAGGAAAAAGACCATAAAATCTGTCCACTCAAGAAACTGCCTGAGAATAACCACAAAATGGGAAGATATCTTACCTCAGGGTGGGGCATCTGTGCTGGGCAGTCCACTGATGTTGTAGTAGAACATTCATGGCGTAGGGAAATGCTTAACATTCCAGAGATCTATAGATAGCTCATTCAATGTTAGTTATTTTAGTTTACCAATCACATTATAACAAGCTTGACCTTGCTGAATGTCACCCTGTGGTGTAACTGCTAAGCTGAAAATTCCTGATCTTTGCTCAAACCCCAATAAAAACCTTACTTTGCAGCTCCTCAGGGCTCTCCTCTCTGATCCACTGTGGTGGTGATGATGGAGAGATTGAACTTAAACCCAAATAAAGCTCTTTGCACTTGCATACATGGTCTGTCTCCTGGTGGTCTTTGGGGACCCTAAGATCTGGGCATAAGAAAGGAGGAGTATGTCTGTGTCTGAAAAAAGCATAATAAAAGAAGGCAATAATAGAAGGCAAAGGGGGTCCAAAGTTATAATACAGTTACAGGTAACCGTACATAAGAATATTTTTTTCAGACTTAATTCACTTTCCTTTTCTTGTATAAAAACCATAATGTGGTAGCCATCCCTGGAGCCTCTGTCTTCAAAACAGAGACTCTGGTGTGGTTTTTCACCAAATGAGCAGTAATTCCTGATATGGAGACTTGGTGAACACTATCAGGTAGCAATAGGTCTTGGAGATGGCATTGAAGGTGGCCTTGACAAAATTGCCTAGGGTGGCAGTGCAGCCCCTAGTTTTAAATAACTACTTGCTTTTAGGTACTTTCGGAAAGGCTAGCACGAGCAATTCCATCTAATCTGTCTCATCGTGAAGCCTAGGCTATTCTCAAATATGATTCTCCTGCTTCGGCTTCTGAAGTGCTGGGGATATAAGTGCTTTTATTTATTTATTTATTTATTTATTTATTTATTTATTTATTTATTTATTTATTTATTTATATTGATCACAGGTTTTGTAAGTGGGCTGCTGATCCTCTCCTCCACTAGTCCTGCCTGACTAGGATGTGGTCACTTCATTCTTCATGTGCTCCCTTTTAGGAGTCTCACCTAGAATCCCACCCATATCTTGCTAGGAGCCTACATTGTCACAGGCCTCCAGCTGCAGTTTCCCTTCATGTTCCCAGCCCTCTCACCTCCCACCCCCATTCTCCTCATATTTGATCCCTACCTTTGTTTCCCTCCCTATTCTATCTCCTGCCCAGTTCCCTCCCTACATCTACTTCTGCTGTCTATTTTATTTCCCCTTCTGAAGTATAGAGAAAATAAAGGAACAAAGATAGAGGGAAGGTCCAAACAATAATTAGCCCAACCTGAGACATACCCCAGAGTAGAGAGCCAGCCCCTGACACTATTAATGGTGCTCTGCTACGGTTTCAGACAGGACCAACTTGACTGTCTTCTTACAGACTCCAGCCAACAGCAGATCGAGATAGATGCTGGGACTTGCAGCCAAGCATGGGGCAGAACTCTGTGAATCCTACAGAAGTTTTGGGGGAAAATGGAAAGACCTGGAGGGGACAGTAACCTCACAGAAGTCTAACAGAAACAACTAAACCAGTCACATAGGGGCTTTCAGAGACTGAGACATCAACTAAGGAACATGCATGATCTGGACCTAGACTCACTGCACACATGTAGCTGATGGGCTGTTTGGTCTTCATATGGGGCTCTTGGTGACTGTATGTGAGCACTGTTCCAAACATGGACTCTATTACCTGCTTTTGGATCACTTTCCCTGGCAGGGCTGCCTTGCCTGACCTAAGGGAATAATGTGACATTATGTGTTGGGGAAGGTTGATAAGGTGGGAAGGGTAGTTACCCTTTTCTGGGGAAAAAGGGAGAAGGGGAGGGGGAAAGAGAAAAAGTAAGGGGACTGTGAGGCAGGGAAGTAGGAAGCACCCTCATGATGTAAAGTGAATAAACTAATATGAATTTTTAAAAAATAATTAAGTACTTGTGTCTCTCAATCTGGCTCTCAGACAGATGAAACCAAAGAAATGTGTATTTCCCCCAAAAATATCATGCTGGGAGAAGGAAAGAGCTCCAGTAACAGGAAACTTGTTTCCTGGAAAGGGATTTCACGTAATTCTTTGTTGTTGTTGTTGTTGTTAATATTGGTTACAGTTTATTAACTTTATACCCCAGCTATATCCTGTTCCCTCATTCCCTCCCAATCCCGCCCTCCCTTCCTCATCTCCTCCCTGACCCTTTCCAAGTCCACTGATAAGGGAGAATGTCCTCCCCTTTCATCTGACCCTGGTTTATCAGGTATCTTCAGGACTGGCTGCAAAGTCCTCCTCTGTGGTCTGGCAGGGTTGTTCCTCCCTGGAGAGGGGGGAGGTCAAAGAGCCCACTATTGAGTTCATGTCAGAGATAATCCCTGTTCCCCTTAATAGGCTACCCATTTGGATACTGAGCTAACATGGACTGCATCTGAGCAGAGGTTCTAGATTATATGCATACATGGTCCTTGGTTGGAGAAACAGTCTCATAACAGACCCCTGTGCCCAGATATATTTGGTTCTGGTGGAGCTCCTATCCTCTCTAGGTCTTACTAACTCCCCCTTCTTTCATATGATTCCCTGCACTCTGCCGAAAGTTTGGTTATGAGTCTTAATATCTGCTTTGATACACTGCTAGGTAGAGTCTTTCAGAGGCCCTCTGTGGTAGGCTCCTGTCCTGTTACTTGTTTTCTCCTAAATGCAATGTACATCCCATTCGTCTTTCTAAGTGAGGATTGATCTTCTGACCCTGGGTCCTCTTTCTTATTTATCTTCTTTAGGTGTATAGATTTCAGTGTGTTTATCCTATCTTATAGGTCCATATAAGTGAGTATATACCATGTGTGTCTTTCTGCTTTTGGGATACCTCACTCAGGATGATCTTTTCTAGGTCCCACCATTTGCCTGCAAATTTCATGATTTCCTCGTTTTGAATTGCTGAATAGTATTCCATTGTGTAAAAGTACCATCATTTCTGTATCCATTCCTCAACTGAGGGACATCTGGGTTGTTACCAAGTTTTGACTATTACAAATAAGACTGCTATGAGCATGGTTGAACAAATGTCCTTGCTGTGTACTTGAGGAACTTTTGGATATATGCCCAGGAGTGGTATAGCTGAATCTTGAGGAAGCGCTATTCCTAATTGTCTGAGAAAGCACCAGATTGATTTCCAAAGTGATTGTACAAGTTTTCATTCCCACCAGCAATGGAGGATAGTACCCCTTTTTCCACAACATCTCCAGCATGTGTTGTCACTTGAATTTTTGATCTTAGCCATTCTGATAGGTGTCAGGTGAAATCTCAGGGTTGTTTTGATTTGCATCTCTCTGATGGCTAAGGACATTGAGCATTTCTTTAAGTGTTTCTAACAACCTGCCAGACCACTTAAAAAGATGACACTGAAGCCCAAAAATTGATGGATCAATGGTGGGCAAGACCACACCTTCACTGGGACTGCTTACATGTGCATATCATTGGTATGTTGTTTAAGCTTTAATCTCATTTAAGGATCAGAAAGAATAACTTGAGGGGTTCACTGGATCTCTTTTATCCTACTTCCTAATGTGGCCACATTGAAGAAAAAATCTTCTTCTTCTATTTTCTACTTTTAAGAGGAGGTAGAAATAAATGATTTTGGAGAAGTCTTGTAGCTATGGTTTTCTTGGCCAATGGTGCTATGTTTTGAAAAATTTGTTTTGTAGGTGTCTGCTAGGAAGAAATATACACTTACTTTGTTATACTTCAGAAGAAAAATAATATGACAGAATAGGATAAAACACATTATGTGAGGGAAAAAGGTGACTCACTAAATATTAGTAAAAAGAAGTTCTCTTTCTATCCTGTTTTTTAAGGAGTTGGCAAGCCATGGCCACTGGTAAATCTAGTGTCAGAGAAGGCAGAAAGAAAAAATACTGAGCATCTCTATTTATGTTTACGTAAATCATTGCATTTAAACGATTCCTTTTTTGGTTGTGTTATTCAACTTTCATATCTCAAAAGAGTGGCAGTTGATAGTTTTTGCCTGGTGTATGTCATATATTATTCTGTGAATGAAGAATTAGGTAATTTCATACTGATTTCTTACACAGCTCTAATCTCTTGCATATTTATCGATATCAAGCTCTCTCTGAAGTTAAGAAAGCATTCAGGGAGCAAGATGAAAATATGGCCTCCAGTTTGTTCACACACGTAAACTAACATCTGTTTTATTGTGTCCCTGTGAACTCTTGCACAGAATTGAAAGACCCAAAGCAAAGCAAATAAGTAGCACAAGTCCAGCTTGACCTTGAATTGTAATCTATATCAACAGCTTCAGAGGTGGGATTAGAGAATATTTTCTGTTCCTAAAAAAATGTAAAACTAAAAGACTGTGTTGGCAAGATGAGTATTTCACATAGATCTGAAAAATGTTCCCATACATTCTCCATAACACTGAGATTTGACCCTTGGCTATGAATTAAAAGAACTGGACTTCATATTTAATTTTACTAAAGTAAAGGAGACCAATTTTAACATAAAAATAATTTAATTGCATTTCTAACCAACCTGTGAACACACCCAAATACAAAATACAGATGATTTAGTTGTTTCTGGGGTTCTTTAATTCATTATAAAATTAGCTCTTTACAATTATTATAATAGTCTACAAATTTCTTTACATGAGCACTATTATACTGCTTTCAATGTTATTAAAATATGTCATTACGTTATTACAGCCAGTCTTTCTGAGGAGCAGGCAAATAAACACCAACTATTTGTCAGTCTCCGAGATAAACTACAGTGTCAGTGAACTTAATCTGGTGTTAATTAGGCTTGTGGAAAACTAAATCAAGCATCAAAAACCACAGATTATTTTTGGCTTCCTCTAGCATAAACAGAAACCCTTGAGAGCCCATAACATATTATTTTTGTTGACAGTCTTCCACATTTTGACCAATTGATTTCATGTTTCTTGTAGGTCCCATCTTGATTGCCATTCTCTCTGTCTTCTCCTGGTTTCCAAGCGGCAGTTTGTTAATCCTTCCTATTTTTGTGTATTTAAGCAGGATTGCAAACTTCAAATGCATTGTAAAATGAACTTGTACACAATCTTTCAAATCCACTTAAGTGACTCAGTGATGGAAGTTCCAGCTTTATAAGAAAATACAGAACAGTTGGGAAATCATCACAAGTGTTTATGTGTAAGTCATTTGTAATTACAGAGCAAGAATGAACGAAAGCTCTGGAAAATGAAACATGACAGAACCTTTTGCATTAAATTACAGTTTACTCACATCAAGGAAAGTATAATACTGCTTTTTGCAAAGTCTATCTAAGACTTAAACTTCAGGAACTTTAGTATACATGCTAAAGAATAAATCACAAAGGAGAAAAATGGTAATGGCCATTTTTTACTATAAAGATTCCTTAAGTTGTATGTACCTTGATAATTACTGATGATATAAAAATTTCTTGCTTTGTCCTTTCAAGTGATTTTTTTAATGATTCTTAAACATGTTCTTTAAGTTTTTTTGTTTTTGTTTTGTTTTTAGAACAGTACAGAAATTCTAAGTATTCTCCAGGATTTATTTCTCCTTTTCCTGCTTTCCTTTTTCTTACTTGGATTTTGTATGCCTTGTTTTCTTCCTGCCTTAATCTTCACTCTTGGTATCTACTTCACTCTTCGTATCTACTTCCCTTTTACCCTTTGTTTCATTCTTTCCATTTCCCCCACTTCTCTACAGTGTGAACATCTCTTTAAGTACATTTCATAGGGCAGATACAGAAAAGCACAATGGCAAGTGGGTCAAAGTACCTGTACTAATGGAGCTGACAATATAGATAAAGAAAAAAACAAGTGCACCAAAAAACACAGTATTGAGTAAATGTTATTAATATAATAAAACCTACTCTATATAGCAACTGTCATAATAAAGATACTCAGTGGCTGCTATAAGAACTTACTATTGGAAGTAATCTGAACATCTTGTAGATTATGGTGGTTATTGGTAGACTTTTAAGTAGAGCTAAGCAACATATGAAGGAGAAGTTAAGGGTATTTTATGCAGTAAAATAGTTGTATATGAAAGTATGATATTGGGTATTAAATTACAACCTAAACCTGTCTATTTATTACAATTGGTGGAGAGGGTATTTTTAACCACAAAGTTTCAAGGAGAAAGACCACTAACAAAAATCATCATGGTCAAATTAATGAAAACAAGGAACTAATTTTTAGCCTGTTGTGGTGGTACACGCCTTTAATCCCAGCACTTGGGAGGCAAAGGGAGGCAGATCTCTGTGACTTCGAGGTCATCCTGTTCTACAAAGTGAATTCCAGGAAAGCCAGGGCTGTCACATAGAGAAACCCTGTCTCAAAAAACAGAAACAAAAAAAAATCTTTTTTATTCTTGTACACAAGCTGCTTGCCCCTAAAAGCAGTGCTCAAGAGGTCAGCATTGGACATGGGAAGACAGTTTTTATAGCTCAGGGGTACAGAGTTTCTAAATGGGAGATTTGGTGGGCAAAATAGGCATGGTTACAAGAGAAGAACACAAGCATAACAAGTTAGTTTTAAGGACCTCCTGAAACAAAGACATAATTTCAATGCAGTCATAAGATAGTCATAACAACAGGAACAACAGGTCGTCATAACGACAGGTCATTGTTACCTCATAACAAGGTAGTCATAACAGACTTTTAAACAAAGGTAATTTTCAAAATGGTTATCAACAACCTTTTGAAACAAAGGCATGGTTGCAGATTCCTGGAAAAGCCCGCACAGAAACATTTGTAGTTAAGGGTCATAGTTCAATAGTTGAGAAACAAAGATTTAATCATAAATAGGTTGTTTTTATTATAAGACAGTTTTTAAGCCTAAGATGGAGGCAGGTTAATTCATCAATATATGTAAAATATGAAAGATGAGGCCACATGAATACATGCTAGTCCAAACACAGAATGTACTATGTGCTAAACTAAAGAACTTGAGGTATATATTCACTCATATAGACATATAATATAGGATAAACCTACTAAAATCTGTACACCTAAAGAAACTAATCAAGAGTGAGGACTCTGGCTAAAATGCTCAATCCCCATCCAGAAAGGCAAAGAGGATGGACATCAGAAGAAGGAGAAAACAGGGAACAAGGTAGGAACCTGCCAAAGAGGGCCTCTGAAAGGCTCTGCCTTGCAGACTATGGAAAGCAGATGCTGAGACTTATGGCCAATCTTTGGGCAGAGTGCAGGGAATCTTATGAAAGAAGTGGGAAATAATAAGATCTGGAGAGGTTGGGAGCTCCACAAGGAGAGCAACAGAACCAAAAAATCTGAGCACAGGGGTCTTTTCTGAGACTGATACTCGAACCAAATACCATGCATGGTGATAACCTAAGACCCTTACACAGATGTAGCCGATGGCAGTTCAGTGTCCAAGCGGGTTCCATAGTAATGGGAACAGGGACTGTCTCTGACATGAACTGATTGGCCTGCTCTTTGATCACCTCCCCCTGAGTGGGGAGCAGCCTTACCAGGCCACAGAGGAAGACAATGCAGCCACTCCTGATGAGACCTAATAGACTAGGATCAGAAGGAAGGAAAAGAAGACCTCCTGTATCAGCAGACTTTGGGAGTGGCATGCTTGGAGAAGGGGGAGGGAGTGAGAGTTTGGGAGGGGAGGAGAGAGGGAGCTACAGGGGGGATACAAAGTGAATAAAGTGTAATTAATAATTAATTAAAAAAAGAAGAACTTGAAAGTTCCTGGCACCCATTTGACAGTATCAGAATTGTGACTGAAAAGGGTTTATTTAGAATTAGTATCCAGGGTGATAGCATGCACAAGACCCGCATACTTTCTCAGCATGGAGACAAAGTGGGCTCAAAGTCCCACTCCTATCTAAGAAGCTATTTGCAATAAAAAAAAAAAAATCACCTGTCTACAATGAAGTGACATTGAGTGCAACATCCACACACTACAGTAGTCCATATGCATAGTAGTTAACCAACACAAATTGTACTCTGGATTGTGTGTGCATAAGAGGGAGACAGAACATGAATTTGGGCAGCTACGAGAGTGGGTAAGGATATGAGAAGAATTGAGGAAGGGAGAAGAACTTAATCAAAATGTGGCTTGAAATCATCAAAAAATAAATAAAAATATTTTTAAAAGAGTTAGTATCAACGAAAACAATGTGAAATAACTAAAAATAAGAGAGCAATTTGGGGACTGTAGCAAGAATCAGACAAAAATGGAGGATTTACCTAAGGAAAAGGCTTTCAGATGAGAGAGGAGCTACAACATATTTATTACTGCAGTAATAAATGCCCATTAGAACTTAGTGATTCTATAAACATCACATTTTGTACTTCTTTTTCATGGCCTCAATGGATGTTATGCACTGTCACCTAGTTAATACAACAGCATTTACATCAAAATCAATCAATCAATATTTTTTAAATGGAAGTAATCTGAAATTTATTTTTTTACTCAGAGAATAAGATTCTGATGTCTATTACTTTGATAGTGGGCCAGTTATTATTTATAATGCATCTCTGGAAATGTACACTGAAGCAGGTGGGTGAAGTGAAGAGTGCTGAAAGGCTTACTATGAGGCAAATGTGTAGGAGGGAGGATCTAAAGTTGGTCTGATCTGTAGCATTTGTACCCATGTTGGTTACTTAAGAAAATGTAACCTAAAGAAAGATAACAGACTAAGGTGTCTTGAATTCTGACCTCAATAAAACTTCTCACGACTTAAGTTGACATGTATAGGCAACTGTTGATAATCATATTTCAAAAATATCAACTGAATTCTAATATAATCAAAAGTAATGTTATTGAGTGATATAAAGCATTACTAAGATAACTGCTTAAAATATTGAGCAACTGTAGCTCTTGGCTGTGTGAGATATATATTTAAATGTAGATCTATGTAAGAGAAGCAGTTTTTGTTTGGTTGACAATAGTTTTATTAAAGATTAAAGTAGAAAAAAATCATTGTTTTATACTTTCATGTTTCAGTGATTGAGGCCATGAGAAAACTACTGCATATAACTTTGAAATATCTTTTCATATATTTAAAGAACTGAGTTAGTTGAAGGTTTCTTTATAGAAAAGAGATTTTAAGCATTAATGAATGACATACCCATTAAAATTCATGTTATGGGAAAATACCACATTGTTTCTGTGCAGAGTGTCTGTTGTTAGGTTTCTCCAGCTATGCAGTAGAATGCTACACAAAAGGCATCAATGGGTCAGTACCCCTCTAAACTATTTTTGGCATGTCTCTTGGGAAACTAACATAAAATTTTTATCCTTTAGGATGAACAAAACTATTCCTGACTGTTGTAATTATCTATTAATATTTCCTATTGATATATCTTCTAGTAATGCTGCTGTTATTCCTAAACAGCTGTATAACCAAATCACCACACAGAGACTGGGTTCATTCAGTTAACCTAGAACACAATGCTCGGCAATAGTTACTCCCTCCTAAACCTCCAAGCCCTCATAGTTTCCTAACATTTAGATTTCCCACATTGTACTTGCTTTTAGTGATATGTTAGGTTCAGTCCATCTCTCCTCACCGTTCCAAGATCTCTCCTCCTCTCTCCTTCTCTTAGCTCTCTTCCAAGTTCTCACTTGCCTTTTCTCCCCCCACCCATTTCCTGCCCTCTGATTCCTCCCAGATCAACATTGTGTCTAGTTGCTTTATTTTGTTTATATAAAGATGAGACAGGATTCTTAGAATAAGTATCACAATGCAATATCCAGATTGAAACCAGAGAGTAGAGGGGGAAGAAATCAGCATTTGAATGAACAAGGGTAAGGTGTATACATTCCAAAGGAACATTATACCAACACCTGACTAACACATGAAAGGAAGAACTAGTAGACTTTCTCTGTGATGACCGCATTAGTATTAGTTGTGGTGGCCATAACACGTGTGGCAATTTGCATTAGACCTATGTAAATGCTAAGTGTATAATAAGTGATGGAACATTTTACTTATAAATTTTCTTATTTGAACGCTCAGTCTTCGCAGAAGGAACTATTTTCATCCATAGATTGTTTAGTTATAATCAAATTATACCACATACTTTTCTTTATGCTTAAAATAGCAATACTTGATAGGGAAAAAAAAACCCCATAGGAGTGCCTGTAAGATGCATAATAGGGTGTTAACAGCTTATTTCGTGTAACTGCTTTTAATCACTGTTAATTTCCAATTTCCTTTTCTCTTGAATTGGTGTGCTTAACACCCCAATTAAATTGAATTAATTTTTATAATCATTTTATCTGCACAAATCATTTTATTAAACCTGAAAGACATGAAATAAAATTTCAGATGTGGCCTTTGTTGTAAGGAAAGTACAAAGATGCAGTAAAGTCAATGGATATAAGCATGAAGTAGTAGTTAACAAAAACTGATGATGTTTTCTGGAAGTTTTAGCGAGTTATTTGTAATACACAATTAAAATAATTATATTTTACAATGTTTTAAAAATAACATTTTAGAAAAAATATATTTAGGAACAAATAACCACTGAGATACATACATGCACAAATAATTTAACTGGTTTTTTTTCTTTTCTTTTTTTCTTTTATTTTTTATTTTTATGTCAATCAGAGGTTAGGTACTTTGCATCCCTGGCGTAGCCCCACCCTCTTTTCCTCCCACTATCCCCATCCCTCCCTCATCTCCTCCCTGCCCACTCCAAGTCCACCTACAGGGGAGGATCTCTTCCCCTTCCATCTGACCCCAGTTCATCTTGTCTCCTCAGGGCTGGCTACAATGTCCTCCCTTGGGATCTAGCCAGGCTGTTACTCCCTGGCGTGTATGGGGGAGAGTCAAAGAGCCAGGCATCGAGTTCATGTCTGAAACAGTCCCTGTTCCCCTTACTAGCCTCTTCAGTTGGATACCGAGCTACTATGGGCCACTTCTGAGCGGGGGTTCTAGGACATATCCATACATGGTCCTTGGTTGGAGAAACTGTCCCATAGAAGACCCCTGTGCCCTGCTCAGTTTGGTCTTTGTGGAGCTCTTGTTCTCCACAAGTCTTATTAACTTCCCCTATTTTTATTATTACTTACAGCCCTCTGCCGAAGGCTTGGTTGTGATTCTTAATATCTGCTTTGATACATTGCTATATTGATTCTTTCAGAGGCCCTCTGGTATGCTCCTGTTCTGTTGCTTGTATTATCCTCCATTCAATGTCCATCCCATTGCTTTGTCTAAATGAGCATTGATCATACCAACCTGGAGTCCTCCTTTTTGTATATCTTCCCTAGGTGTATAGATTTCAGCATGACCTTCCTATCCTATAGGCCTATATAAGTGAGTATATACCATATGTTTCTTTCTGCTTTTGGGATACCTCACTTAGGATAATAGTTTACAGGTTCCACCATTTGCCTGCGAAATTCATGATTTCCTCCTTTTTAATTTCTGAGTAGTATTCCATTGTGTAAAAGTACCATAATTTCTGTATCCATTCCTCAAATGAGGGACATCTGGGTTGTTTCCAGGTTCTGGCTATCACAAATAAAGCAGCTACTAACATAGTTGAGCAAATGTCCTTGTTGTGTACTTGAGCATCTTTTGGATATATGCCTAAGAGTGGTATAGCTGGGTCTTGAGGAATCACTATTCC
>JAQQSO010005446.1:0-12041 GCA_028658305.1 Pachyuromys duprasi
AGCTTTGCCAGGCCACAATGGAAGACAAGGAAACTAGTCCTGATGAGACCTGATTGGCTAGGGTCAAATAGAAGGAGAGGAAGACCTCCCCTATTAGTGGACTCTGGGAGGTGTAGAGGGGGAGAAGTGGGAGTGGGATTGGGAGGAGATGAGGGAGGGGACACACCTAGGATACAAATTGAATAAAGGGTAATAAATTATAATAATTGAAAATTTTTTAAAAGAATGAGTATATGGGGCTTGAAAGATGGAATGATAATTAAGAGCACCTGCTGACCTCCCAGTGGACTTGGGTACAATTTACAGCATCCATATGGTAGCTCTCAATAATCTGTAACTCTAGTCCTTGGTATTCTGATGCCTTCTTCTGATTTCTGTGGGCATTAAGCATGCACCCGGAACACACACATACACATAGGCCTCACAGTTACACACAAGAAATTAAATCTTACTTAAATTATTTTAATCAAGGAAAAAAACAGTAGAGTAAAGATATTGGGAAAGAATACTTTGACGTTACAGCAAATAAAGGCTAATGTGCCACTATAAAACTCAGGGTGGAATCTTCTAGGAAACAAAATAAAATCTCCATATGGCCAGACTCTACTGCTCATGAGCATATACACAGAGGACCTTCCTTACAAAGAAACACTCGATATTTGTATTTATTGTTGGTCTTTTCACAAAAGAGGAACACATAGTCAACCTAGATCTCCATCAACAGATGGAAAGATAATGAGAATTCAGTACATGTACACAACATGATTTTATTCATCTGTAAATAAGATAAATATATAAGAAAATAAATAGAACTAGTAAACCTTTTAAGTGAGGTAACTCAGGCTCAAAAAGATAAATACAATGTTTTCTTCTATAGCAAACATAGCTTCTAATTTTTAAATATGAATAGCCATTTGAACGGAAACTTACATAAAGGCCAAGAACATTTTTTAAAAAATGACCAAAGTGACTTGGAGGAAGAGGCTCTGGGGGAGGACCATAAGCAAAATAGCATAAAACAGGGGTGTGGGAGAACAGGAGTCAAAGGGCAAGTTGGAAGAGGAAAGGGAAGTGGGATGTGAGAGGATCAAAAAAATGGTAAATATATGGAAACCCCATGTGAAAACCTATGCTCTATGAATTAATTTAAAAATACTTATTCATAAAGTTAAAAAGCTATTGTTATATATGAAAGGATAATCATGGATGTGATTTTATATCACATTCACAGTCCAAACAGAGAGGATCCCAGTGAGTGTGGATGCCAAACACTGTACCAAACTCTGGCAACCCAGAATTCTTCATTACCCTAGGCTTATTTTGGCTTCATAAACATGCTGCTCATTGCCAACATCTTGTATGAATTTAAAATAAACAGGGTCTTCAAAGCATTGCAATCTTTTATCTAGTGATTTCATCTTATTTTGATCCTTTAAGTCAAGAGCAGAAACAGCTGAGAGGTTATCAGTACTTCAAACAGGGCTAGTGTCATTGTCTCCAATGTTCTGGAGTGCTAAGTTAACTTCAAAGAGAACAATCAGTTCAACTGTATTCATTATCAGTTTTATCCTATTTGGTCTAATGATCTAGTCCTAATTTTTGCTTAATGTCAGAATATTAATGTAATGGTAAATGATTTCAAAACATAAAATGCTTTTCTAGGTATTCTAATATAACTCCAGTGATGAAAACACTGTAATAAATGTAATTCCATTTTTGAAACTTTCTTTACAGTCAGATTCCATTGATGTAGAAAACTGCCAGCAATGGAGAAACCAAGATAAGGCTGCAATGGATGGTAAAAATTTAGATAAATTTTTGTGCTCACTGTCACGTAATTTGGTAGACTGTGATGATGCATAATTCTTTTCTACAATTTTTAATGTATATAATTGGTTATTAAATTCTAGTGCAAAAGTCCTAAAAGATAAATCTCCAGTGACAGACAAAAAAACTGTGAGAACAAAAATACAGGAACATTCAATAAGCAATAAACTGCAAGTGACTGAATTAAAACAACAACTGAATTTGTACCTGACCAGCTACAGTGTGGGATTCTCTTCTCCACAAAACTGGTTCCTTAAAGTTCTTAAATATATAAAGATTATTCAAATCTTCAAATATTGATGAGAATTTCACAGATGTTTTCTTTTAACATTTCCAATTGAAATAGGATTATATCACCTCCTTCAGCTTCACCCCTCTAGCTCCTTCAGCTGCTTTCTCTGGAATCTACCCCATGTCACCACCTCACAAAAGCTTATAGTTTCTTTATGTTTGATTATTACTATTACATACATATATACCCATATATGTGTCCATATACATAAGCATGTATATGATTAAATAGGTGTAAATAAAACTTGCTGAGTCGACTTTTGCTGTTAGGTGTATATGATTATAGGGATAGCCACTCTGCATTAAAAAATGAATAAGTGGGTTCATCTCTGGGAAGGGTAATTCTTCATTTTAATTTTAACTGTAGGGGAAACATAGAATAATGTTAAATTGATTGGAAATCTGTAGGCTTAGGTTTTCACAAAACCACTTTATTAGTGTTATTAAACACCCTTACTACCCTTCAAATCCCTGACTTTAGATAACTTAGTAGGGAAAAGGGCAGTAGACTTATTTTGTCTGCTTACTGCTGATTAAGTTCAGTGGGTCTTTAGAGATTACCAAACTCAGTCACCAGGATACCAGCAGTCCAGCCCAAAGCTGTAAGACTCAGTTGGATTCCTGTGAGAAATTTCCTTCTGCAAAGTCAGGTGTCCAAGCGTGAAGATCAGCACAGCGATGTTGATTCAAAAAGCGATGACTCACTGTGCGTGAGCCTCTCTATATATCCTCTCCTCAAAGTCCACTTATGAATGTTCTCAGCTGGCCAAAGTCATGCCCCTCATAAGAGAGAGCTCACTCAGAACATCACATGTCCCTTAACAAGCCTCCAGCAAAAGAAGTCCTGAACTTGCAGCAAACATCATGGGACAAAACTGAGTCTTCAGAGAAATCAGAGTTTCTACTTCAAAACTCAAATAAGCATCTTAAAATTTATTTGCCAAATTATTTAAATGGACGTCTCTATTTGTTCTGTGTTGATCGCAATCATTTTTTAAATGAAAAACTACTTTTTGAAAAACAAAATATCTTCTGGAAGACTTAGATTTCTCTTTACATTAATAAGGTTTGTGGAATTTAATTATTTCCTAGATTACAATAGAATATTCGTGATAGTTATATTCCTACATCTTTCTCTGTGTCAATCTATGTGATGCCATATATCATACAGAAAAGAAAACCTTCTTTTGTACTTATAAAAGTGTCAATGAATATAGTTTCAAACTAGAAGATCTTCTGGGAGCATCTCAGAATTGCCAAGAATCTTCAATCAATATTTTTATCTCATAAGTACAGAGAACATAGATGCTTATACCTACAAACAAGAGAAAAATCAAAGGTAAATATGAATTGCTGTGGGTCACAAAGAATGCATACAAAATTTAAAAAACACTATATTTTTATACAGAATTTCAAAAGAAATCAGTTCCCAATTTGAGATTTCCACCAGTGTAAGCTTCCTTGAGAACTGGCTAATAAGAATTACATGCTGTTCTCAAGAGTTTTTTCAAAAGGAACTTTAAAGAAATAAAGACAGCATCTGCTTTGATACCATGGAGGGTATACCCTTTCAGAGGCCCTCTATGGCAGGCTCCTGTACCGTTCCCTGTTTTCTCCTTCTTCTGATGTTCATCCTCTTTGCCATGCTGTATGGGGTTTGAGCTTTTAGCTAGAGTCCTCCTTCTTGATTACTTTCCTTAGGTGTACAGATTTTAGTAGGTGTATCCTATATAATAGGTCTAATATCCACTTAGGGGTGAGTATATACCATAAGTATCTTTTTGCTTCTGGGGTACATTACTTAGGATGATCTCTTTCAGTTCCCACCATTTACCTGCAAATTTCATGATTTCCTTGTTTTTTATTACTGAGTAACATTACATTTGTGTAGATGTACCACAATTTCTCTATCTATAACTCAGTTGAGGGGCATCAGGGTTGTTTTCCTCCTCTGGCTGTTATGAATAAAGCTGCTACAAACATAGTTGAGCAAATTTCCTTATTATGTACTTGATCATCTTTGTAAATATGCCTAGGAGTGGTATACCTGGATCTTGAGGAAGCATTATTCCTAATTGTTTGAGAAGATTCATAGCCAAACTTTGGGCACAGTGCAGGGAATCTTATAAAATAAAGGGGAGGTAGAAATAGCTGGAGGGTACAGGAGCTCCACTAGGAGAGCAACAGAACTAAAAATTCGGCACAGATATCTTTTCTGAGACTGATACTCCAACCAAGGAACTTTGATGGAGATCAACTAGAACCCCTGCACAGACGTTGCCCATGGCAGGTCAGTGTCCAAGTGGGTTCCATAGTAATGGAAACAGGGACTGTCTCTGATATGAACTGATTGGCCTACTCTTTGATTATCTCTCCCTGAGGGGGAGCAAACTTACCAGGCCATGGAGGAAGACAGTGCAGCTACTCCTGATGAGTAGGAAGAGAAGGAGAGGATGATAAGTATGGATCTATTTGCATTTTTCTACATGTAGATATCCGATAGACTAGGAACAGAAGGAAAGAGAGGAAGACCTCATCTGTCATTGGACTTGGGGAAGAGCATGTGTGGAGAAGGGGGAAGGAAGGTGGAATTGGTAGGGGAGGAATATGGAGGGGGCCACTGGGAGATGCAAAGTGATTAAACTGTAATTAATTAAAATAAGATTAAAAAAAGATTCTCAAATAGAAAAAGAAGTAAAGACAGAAAAACAAGGTAAAGTAGTTGAACAATTTGGGAATTCAGGCTACATGAAATTTCAACATCATGGCTGCATATGCAAGAACAGAGAAATGATCCATCAGCTGACTATTTGCCAATGAATGAGGGGAGAGGGAGGCTCTCAGGGGCTCACCTTTAGAAAAAAAAAGCAATAGGCAATTAACTACTATTTGAGAAAAAGGAAAATTAGTCTTCATTAGAATTAAAACAAATTCACTAATTTTATTATCAAATACAAAAGAGTCAGTCCTAAAAACATATACATAGGAATACATATATTAGAAGTTTTCATTAATATATGTATGTTATGTGTGTTTGTGAATGTGTGTGTGTAACAATAACAATTAAGGAAAACTGGTCATGAATTTGAGAAGTGAGGAGTGGCATGATACTGGTGGAGAAAGGATTGTGGGGAAATAGTTTAAATAAAAATAAAATTCTCCACAATTTCTGTATCCATTCCTCAGTAGAGGGGCATCAGGGTTGTTTCTGGCTTCTGGCTCTTACGAATAAAGCTGCTACAAACATGGTTAAACAAATGTCCATATTGTGTACTTGAGGCTCTTTTAGATACAAGCCTAGGAGTGGTATAGCTGGATCTTGAGGAAGCACTATTCTTAGTTGTCTGAGGAAGCACCAGATTGATTTCCAGAGTGGTTGTACAAGTTTACATTTCCACCAGCAGTGGAGGAGGGTTCCCCTTTCTCCACAAGCTCTCCAACATGTGTTATCACTTGAGTTTTTGATTTTAGCCATTCTGATCAGTGTAAGGTGAAATCTCAGGGTCGTTTTGATTTGCATTTCCCTGATGGCTAATGACATTGAGCATTTCTTTAAGTGTTTCACTGCCATTTGATATTCCTCTATCCAGAGTTCTCTGTTTAGCTATGTCCCCCATTTTTTAATTGGATTACTTGATTTGTTGCTTTTCAACTTCTGTATTTATTTATATGTACTGGATATTAGCCCTCTTCAAATAAAGAGTTGGTGAAGATTATTTCCCGATCTGTAGGCAGTTGTTTTGTTTTGATAACAGTGTCCTTTGCTTTACAGAAACTTTTCAGTTTCATGAGATCCCATTTATTGATCATTGCTCTTAGAGCCTGTGCTGTTGCTTTTCTGTTGAGGAAGTTGTCTCCTGTACCAATGAGTTCAAGGGTTTTCCCCAATTTTTCTTCTAAAAGACTTAGTGTTTTTAGCTTTATGTTGAGGTCTTTGAACCCCTTGGACTTTAGTTTTGTGCAGGGTGATAAGTAAGGATCTATTTGCATTTTCTACATGTAGATATCCGGTTAGATCAGCAATTTGTTGAAGATGCTATATTTTTTCCATTGTATGGTTTTGGCATCTTTTCAAAAATCAGGTGTCTATAAGTGTGTGGGTTTATTTCTGGGTCTTCTATTCGGTTCTATTGATCCACCATTCTTGGAATATTACTCAGCAATAAAAAAACAAGGATATCATGAAATTTGCAGGTAAATGGTGGGAACTGGAAAGGATCATCCTGAGTCAGCTATTCCAGAAGCAGAAAGACAAACAAGGTATATACTCACTCATATAGACATATAATATACGATAAACCTACTAAACTCTGTACAACTAAAGAAACTAATCAAGAGGGAGGACTCTGGCTAAAATGTTCAATCCCTAGCCAGAAAGGCAAAGTGGATGGACATCAGAATAAAAAAAAAAAAAAAAAAAAAACAGGAAACAAGCTAGGAGCCTGTCACAGAGGGCCCCTGAAAGGCTCTTCCCTGAAGAATATTAAAGCAGATGCTGAAACTTATAGCGAACACTTCGTCAGAGGGCAGGGAATATTATGTAAGAAGTGAGAAAGAGTAAGATCTGGAGAGGACAGGAGCTCCCACAAGGAGCTCAACAGAATCAAACAAAACAAAACAAAACAAAACAAAACAAAAACCTGAACACAGGGGTCTTTCCTGAGACTGATACTCCAACCAAGTACTGTGTATGGAGAAAACCTAGAACCCCTGCACAGATGTAGCCCATGATAGTTCAGTATCCAAGTGGGTTCTATAATAATGGGAACAGGGACTGCCTCTGACTTGAACTGATCAGCCTACTCTTTGATCACCTCACCTTGATGGCAGACCAGCCTTACCAGGCCACAGAGAAAGACAATGCAATCACTCCTGATGAGAGCTGATAGACTAGGATCAAAAAGAAGAAAAGGAAGGCCTCCCCTATCATTGGATTTGGGGAGGGACATGTGGGAGAAAGGGGAAGAAAGGTGGGATTAGGAGGGGAGGAGTTTGTGGGGGGACACTAAATGAATAAAGATCAATTAATAAAAATGTAAAAAAGACCAAAATTCTCTTGATTAGTTTCTTTAGTTGTACAGATTTTAGTAGGTTTATCCTATATTTTATGTCTATATCAGTGAGTATATACTGTGTATGTCTTTCTGCTTCCAGGACAGGTCACCCAGGATGATCCTTTCCTGTTCCCACCATTTACCTGCAAATTTCATGATATCCTTGTTTTTTTATTGCTGAGTAATATTCCTTTGTGTAGATGTACCAAAATTTCTGCATCCATTCCTCAGTTGAGGGGCATCTGGGTTGTTTCCAGCTCCTGGCTATTATAAAAAAAGCTGCTACAAACATGGTTGACCTAATGTCCTTAGTGTGTACTTGAGCTTCTTTTGGGTATATGCCTAGGAGTGGTATAGCTGGCAAAGCAGATGGACATCAGAAGAAGAAGAAAGCAGGAAACAAGTGAGGAGCCTGTCACAGAGGGCCTCTGAAAAGCTTTGCCCTGCAGAATATCAAAGCAGATGCTGAGACTTATGGCCAACTGTTGGGCAGATAACATGGAATCTTAGAAAAGATGTGCGAAATAGTAAGATAGGGAGAGGACAGGAGCTCCACAAGGAGAGCAACAGAACCAAAAAATCTGAGCACAGGGGTCTTTCCTGAGACTTGTACTCCAACCAAGTACCATGCATGGAGAAACCCTAGAACCCCTACACAGATGTAGCTCATGGCAACTCAGTGTCCAAGTGCGTTCCTTAGTAATGGGGACAGAGACTGCCTCTGACATGAACTGATTGGCCTGCTCTTTGATCACCTCACCCTGATAGGTGAGTAGCCTTAGCAGAACACAGAGGAAGACAATGCAGCCACTCATAATATACTGATAGACTAGGATCAGAAGGAAGTAAAAGAAGACCTCCCCTATCATTGGACTTGTGGAAGGGCATGTTTGAAGAAGGGGGAGGGATGGTGGAATTAGGAGGAGAGGAGTGAGAGGTTTATGGGGGGATACAAAGTAAATAAAGTGTAATTAATAAAAATAAAAAATGGATATCAGATGAAGAGGAAAGCAGGAAACAAGTTAGGAGCCTGTCACAGAGGGCCTCTGAAAGGCTCTGCCCTGCAGAATATCAAATAACTAAAACCTTCTCAAAGAAGAAAGAGTAATTCATATAATATCCTGTAAACAGATTTTAAAGTAAACATACATAATTAAATTTTAATGAAAAGCAATTAAACCATTCTTCAAATTAGCATCTTTGAAAGAAACATGACCTAAATAAATAGGATGAAAGACAGTCATTTGAATTTGGCTAAAACTTATTTAGCAATGTGCATTCCTACATTTCTTGTTATTACTTTCACTACACCGGGGAGATAACAGAGAGGGAGTAGTTAGTAACATGAAAGATGTATGATCTAGACTTCAACCCATACTGTTGGTCATTCTAACAGAAATTTTATTGTACCAGTTCTTGAGTGTAATTTATATTTTTAAAAGGTGTGCTTTTTGGCACACAGCATTCCTTTAAAGCATAG
Organism: Pachyuromys duprasi; assembly: GCA_028658305.1. Lineage (NCBI taxonomy): Eukaryota > Metazoa > Chordata > Mammalia > Rodentia > Muridae > Pachyuromys > Pachyuromys duprasi. The sequence goes on from JAQQSO010005446.1 coordinate 8,653, forward strand.
GTGAAACTTAGGAAATATTTCTTTAAATTAGAAGAAAGTATAAATATCCTATGAAAATTCGAATGGAGGTGGCATCAGCAATGTTTCTCTCTGCCAAAACAAACAAACAAAATAAATAAATGGACTGATAAATAAATAAATGTTCATACTTCGAAGTTTTGTAGAAAGAAATAGAAAAAAATTGTAATTGCTTTACTCTATGTTTGGGAAACTAGTGAAAAAATAAACATATTTAGAACACTATACTGCTATGCATTTCCATGTGTGATCACATATTCCCCCTTGCTCTCCAAACCCTTATTTCTAATTCTTGCCATTGAAGAGCTATTGAGTCATAAGTTATAACTCATCTCATTCAAGCACACTGAAACATTTGTGCTAACCGAGAGTCCAAATCAGAAAAGTATTTCTCTTCTCCTTTGAGATTCCGCTAAGAATCTGCCATGCTTGTTTTTCACCTCCTCAGTGATAAAAAATAAACACAGCTTCACTTTATCATTATGTTGCATGGGTGGTATTTTCAGAAAGAACCTATGTGACAGGAGACAGAAAATAGCAGTTTTTTGTTAGGACTGAAGTACAGTATTTTAAGCATAATATTAAGCTACAAACTTGCAGTCATATGGCAGGGCACAAATCTAAAAGGTTCAAAGTTGCGCTTTTTGAGAACTTGAGTATCAGCCTAAAAGAAAGAGCTCAAATAAAATAGGGGTATCTTAGAAATTTTTGGTTTTGTTTCCTTTATGTTGTTCTATATTGATGTTTCAGAAGCTAAGAAAAATAAGAGTAAATAGGTTCACCCCAAGATATTTTATGCCTTTTGTGGCTATTGTGAAGGGTGTTTTTCCACTAATTTCCTTCTCAGCCCTTTTGTCTTTTGTATACAGGAAGGCTACTAAATTTTCTGAGCAAATTTTGTATCCAGCCACTTTGCTGAAGGTGTTTATCAACTGTAAGAGTTCCTTGGTAGAATTTTTTGGTGTCACTCAGGTAAACTACCATATCATCTGCAAATAGTGATAATTTGACTTCTTCCTTTCCAATTTCTATCCCCTTGATATCCTTCAATTTCTTATTGCTCTAGCAAGGACTTCCAGAACTATGTTAAAGAGATATGGAGAGAGTGAGCAGCCTTGCCTTGTCCCTATTTTCAGTGAGATTGATTTAAGTTTCTCTCCATTTAGTTTGATGTTGGCTGTAGGCTTGCTGTATATTGCCTATACTATGTTTGGATATGTGCCTTGTATCCCTGATCTCTCCAAGACTTTAAACATGAATGGATGTTGGATTTTGTCAAATGCTTTTTCAGCATCTAAGATGATCATGTGGATTTTCTCCTTCAGTTTGTTTATATGGTGAATCACATTAATGGATTTTCCTATATTGAACCACCCCTGTGTATCTGAGATGAAGCCTACTTGACTGTAGTAGATGACATATTTTCTGTGTTCTTGTATTCTGTTTGCAAGTATTTTATTGAGTATTTTTGCATCAATGTTCACAAGAGAGATTGGCCTGAAATTCTCTTACTTTGTTGGGTCTTTGTGAGTTTTAGGTACCAAGGCGGCTATGGCTTCATAAAATGAATTTGGTAGTGTTCCTTCTATTTCTATTTTGTGGAATAGTTTGAGGGCTATTGGTATTAGCTCTTCTTTGAAGGTCTGGTAGAATTCTGTGATGAAACCATCTGGTTCTGGGCTTTTTTTGCATGGGAGACATTTGATGACTGCTTCTATTTCCTTAAGGAATATAGGACTATTTAATTGATTTACCTGGTCTTGATTCAGGTTTGACAAGTGGAATCAATCAAGAAAATTCCCCATTTCACTTAGATTTTCAAATTTTGTTGTATATAAGCTTTTAAGTAAGACCTAATGATTGTTTGGATTTCCTCAGTGTCTGTTGTTATGTCCTCCTTTTCATTTCTGATTTTGTTAATTTGGATAGTTTTTCTCTGCACTTTAGTTAGTTTGTCTAAGGGTTTTTCTATCTTGTTGATTCTCTCAAAGAACCAGCTCTTGGTTTCATTGATTCTTTAAATTGTGTTATGTGTTTCTAATTAGTTGATTTCAACCCTTAATTTGATCATTTCCAGCCTTCTACTCCTCTTTGGTGTGTCTGCTTCTTTTTTTCTAGGGCTTTTAGGTGAGCCATTAAGTTGCTTGAATGAGATGTTTCGAATTTCTTCTTGAAGTCACTTAGAGCTATGAACTTTCCTCTTAGCACTGCTTTCATTGTGTCCCATAGGCTTGGGTATGTTCTGTGTTCATTTTCATTGAATTCTTAGGTAGACTTTACTTTATTTATTTATTTCTTCTCTGAACCAGCTGTCATTTAGTAGCAAGTTGTTCAATTTCCATGTGTGTGTAGGCTTTTTCTTATTTCTATTGTTGAGTACATTGGGGTTGACCTAACCAAGCAAGTCAATGACATGTATGAAAAATTTTTCAGTCTCTGAACAAAGAATTAGAAGAAGATATAAGAAGAGGGAAAGATCTTCCATGCTCATGGCTTGGCAGGATGAATATAATACAATTGGCTATGTTACCAAAAGAAGTCTACAGATTCAATGCAATTTCTATCAAATTACCAACATAATTATTTACAGACCTTGAAACAAAAATCAGCAACTTTTTTGGATCAACAAGAAACCCAGAATTGCTAAACAGAATCCTGTACAGTAAAAGATCTTCTGGAAGTATCCCCATCCCTGATCTCAAGCTGTACTATAGAGCAAAAATACTACAAACTGCATGGTACTGGCATAGAAACTGACTGGTGGATAAATAGGATCAAATAGAAGACCCTGAAATGAATCCACATATTGATGGACACCTGATTTTTGACAAAGATGCCAAAACCATACAATGGAAAAAAGACAGCATCTTTAACAAATGGTGCTGGTCTAACAGGATGTCTACATGTAGAAAAATGCAAATGGATCCATACTTATCAACATGCACAGAACTAAAGTCCAAGTGGATCAAAGATGACAACATAAAACCAGACACATTAAATCGGTTAGAAAAAAAAAAAAAGTGGGCAAGAGTCTTGAGCTCATTGGCAAAGGAGACAACTACCTGAACAAAACACCAACAGCAAAAGCTCTAAAAGTACCACTCAATAAATGGGACCTCATGAAATTGAAAGCAAAGAACACTGTCTTCAGAACAAATGACTGCCTATAGATTAGGAAAAGATCTTCACCAACCCTATGTCTGACAGAGGGCTAATATTCAGTATATATAAAAAACTCAAGAAATTAAATAGCAACAAATCAAGTAATCCAATTAAAAAATGGGGTACAGATCTAAACAGAGAATTCTCAATAGAGTAATACCAAATGGCCTAAAAATATTAAAGAAATGTTCAACATCCTCTGTCATCAG
>JAQQSO010005447.1:0-12041 GCA_028658305.1 Pachyuromys duprasi
TTGAGCATCTTTTGGATATATGCCTAAGAGTGGTATAGCTGGGTCTTGAGGAATCACTATTCCTAATTGTCTAAGAAAGCACCAAATTGATTTCCAGAGTGGTTGTACAAGTTTGCATTCCCACCAGCAATGGAGGAGGGTTCCTCTTTCTCCACAACCTCTCCAGCATGCATTGTCACTAGAGTTTTTGATCTTAGCTATTCTGGACGGTGTAAGGTGAAATCTCAGAGTCATTTTGATTTGCATCTCCCTGATGGCTAAGGACGTTGAACATTTCTTTAAGTATTTTTCTGCCATTCTATAATCCTCTACAGTCAGTTCTCTTTTTAGCTCCATACCCCATTTTTTAATTGGATTATTTGGTTTCTTGCTTTTTAACTTCTTGAGTTCTTTATATATACTGGATATTAGCCCTCTGTCAGAAGTAGGATTGGTAATGATCCTTTCCCAATCTGTAGGCTGTCATTTCCTTCAGATGACAGTGCCCTTTGCTTTACAGAAGCGTTTCAGCTTCATGAGGCCCCACGTATTGATTGTTGATCTTAGTGCCTGTGCTGTTTGTGTTCTATTCAGGATGTAGTATCTTGTGCCAATGAGTCCTAGGGTCTTCCCCACTCTTTCTTCTAACTGGTTTAGTGTGTCTGGTTTTATGTTGAGGTCTTTGATCCACTTGGACTTTAGCTTTGTGCAAAGTGATAAATATGCAGAGTTGTGTCTATTGATGTTGATAGATAATAGTGACCAATGAACATTAGTTCCTTTTATTGTGGATTTGGTGTTCTTACTGTGGTTCATTGCTTGTTTTCCTTTAATTTTTTTGGGAAATTATCTGTAGCCTATGTTTTCTTGGGTATAGTTATTTTCTTTGGATTGGAGTTTTCCTTCTAGTATCTTCTGTAGGGCTGGTTTGCTGTGTAGATATTGCTTAAATTTAGTTTTGTCATGGAATATTTTGTTTTCTCCATCTATGTTGATTGAAAGCTTTGCAATGTATAGTAGTCTGGGTTGACATCTGTAGTCTGTTAAAGTCTGACTGACATTTACCCAAGCCCTTCTGGCTTTCACAATTTCTGTTGAGAAGTCTCGTGTGATTCTGATAATTCTACTTATATGTTACTTGGCCTTTTTCCCTTGCTGCTTTTTGACTATGATGTGATGTGAGAAGTTTCTTTTCTGGTCTAGTCTATTTGGCATTCTGTAGTCCTCTTGTATGTCTATGGACATCTCTTTCCTTAGGCTGGGAAAATTTTCTTCTATGATTTTTTTGAAAATATTTTCTGGACCATGGAACCTGGGATCTTCTTTTCATCAATTCCTATTAATCTAAGATTTCAAGTTAGAGAAGACCAGGGATGAAATTAGGGAGGGAGGGTGTGATTGGGAGGGAGGGAGGGAGGGGGTGCCAGCTGGGAGACAAAGTAAATAAACTGAAATTAATATAAAAAATAAAAATTCATTCAAAAATAAAAATAAAAAGAAACCAACATAATGAGCTATAGAACTTTGAATTTCTTTAATATTATTGTAGTTACCACAAGTCATATAAACATTTTCTAGATAGATCACTGCACATATACTAAACAAGACAATATATAACATATAAAATAACCCACATACAACTACACTTATTAATTTAAATGCTATTTCTTATAGAAATCAAGGTGAACAGATCTAAGAGAAAAGCTTAAAATAAATGTCTGGATCAAACTTGTTTAAGAGATTTTTTTAGATATCATCATAAACAGCTGAAATCCGTGATTACTCAGAGTAAGAACAGAGAAAGACTAAAATTATAAGTGAGGTGAGATAACAGAAAATATATAAGAAATAAAGAATAGAATAAAAGAGAAGATCAAGAATGTAAGAGATTAGAAAATGAATTAAGATAAAAACTAATATTACAAAAAACTCCCAACTTAAGAGATCTCAAAAGTCACTAGTTAGTGTGTCAAAGAATAACAGAAATCAGAGATCAACTTTATATTCCCTTTATTGAAATATTATAAGCTTATTTCTAGATAAAATAGATACATGAAAAATTTTCAAGAATTAATATATCCAGAATGGTTAAGATATACTACTATTTATCCTCAAATATTTTCAGTGGTACTCTGAAAAGGGAAGGACAATACTCAATTATTTGATGAGTAGATGTTATTCTTATGGAAGAAGAAGATAATAAGACCTGGGTGAGACAGAAACTCTACAAGGAGAACCACAGAGCCAAAAACCTTGGGGAGCCTGCAGAGACTGGTATTCCAACCTAAGGACAATGCATGGAGAGGACCTAGTACCTCTGTTCAAATGAAGTCCATTGGCTGCTCAGTTTCCAAATGGGTTCCCTATTCAGGGTTATAGGGGCTGTCTCTGACATGAACTCAGTGGCCAGCTGTTTTATTACCTCTGCCTGAGGGGTGCAGCCTTGCCAGGCCACAGAGGAAGACAATGCAGCCAGCCTTGATAACACCTGATAGGTTAGGGTCAGATAGAAGTGAAGGAGGTTATCCCCTATCAGAGGACTAGCGAAAGAGCATAGGAGAAGAGGGAGGGTGGGTGGTACTGGGAGGAGACAATGGAGGGCACTGCAGAGGGAATACAAAGTGAATAAACTGTGATAAATAAAAATAAGTAAAATTTTAAAAAATGTTAGGGAGAATGGGAGATATTGTTAAAACACCACCTACCTTCTAGTTACATATGATACATAATTTTGGAGAGTTTCACAATATGGTGATGGTAGGTAAACAAAGTATACTGAAAGAACTGCAAATAAAATTGTTCTTAAGAGTTGATGATGGCTGGCTTTTTGACCTCCTCCCCCCACCCCCCACACACACACCCGGAGGGAGGAGCAGCCCTGCTAGACCACAGAGGAGGACTTTGCACCCAGGCCTGAAGATACCTGATAAGCTAGGATCAGACAGAAGGGGAGGAAGACCTCCCCTATCTGTGGACTTAGAAAGGGGAAGGGAGGAGATGAAGGAGGGAGGGTGATATTGGGAGAGAATGATGGAGTAGGATACAGCTGGGATACAAAGTTAATAAACTGTAACTAATATTAAAAAATTAAAAATTTAAAAACAGATGCAAGTAAAAAAAATAAAAGACCAAAAAAAAAAAAAAACAGTTCACACAAAGACAAAACAAGTAAAAGGAGAGTTGAAAGTGCTACATTATTTGTGAGTAAAAATGTTTTATTTATCAAAATATTAAGTTGTACTTCTGTCTTGAAGTTTCTGTTGTTCTCATAAAATACTATGAACAAAAGCAACTAAGGAAGGAAAGAATTCATTTCAATTTACGGCTTGTAGTTCATAATAAAGGAAATCAGGGAAGGAACCTGGGATAGTGGCTTTTGAGAGAACGAGGAAGAGTGATACTGGCTTGCTCAGCCTTCCTTCTAATAACACCCAGAATCACTAGCAATGCTAATCATGAAAAGGAACCTCCCACATCAATCAAGTATGAAGAAAGCATACAACATCTTTGTTCAGAGGGCAATCTGGTGGGGAATTATCTGAGCTGAAGCTCCCTATCTCCAGATTATTAAAGTTTGTTTCAAATTGACATAAAACATGTCTGTATAACTCCTGGAATATATGCAATTTCCTAAGCCAATAAATCTTAGATGCAACTATAGAAAAAGAATAGGCAATGGTGTAGTAAAATGGATATCATTGTAATGGAAATAAATGACAGACCCACAGAGATAAGAGAAGGCAAGTATTCTTCAATGCTTATATAGTCCACTAGAGCTGCTAATGAGTCTTGAATCTTGCTTAGAGAGCACTTTCTTTGTATAATATTCACTGTCTTTTGGGCTGTCCTTGCCTTAACTGTATCAGCCTGATAAATTATCCCTGCTTAACCCCTCAAAGATTTTATTATAGTCCTCATAATACTTTCCTTATGACATATACTGTAGACAGTCATCACCCCCATTAAAGTTAGCATGGTATCTTCAAGTGCCTAAGACATCACTCAAAATGAAGAGGAAGTAACTCATACAGTTTTTTAAAGTAATGAATTTGAACTAAAAAAGGAAAGATATTTTTGGAAATACATATTAAATAGTTTTATGCTGAGGTAAAGGATGAAGGAGAGAATTGTGGCAGCAATGAAAAGTCTAATTACATCATTTATATTATACCTAAAGTTATTTTGTAAGAAAGAAAAAATTGCAGGTAGCTGTTCAAAATCTGTAAATTTCAACAAGCTCACAAGTAACTGTGAGCACAGTTCAGCCAAAAGTTAAATATTAATAGCAAGTCTGGAGTTGATAGATTCACTGATTGAAGTGCAAGTGCTCAGCTGAAGCTTACAAAGGTTAATGAAAGACATATAATGGAAGTCTAAAACTATACCCCAGAGTAATACGCACACACACACACACACACACACACACACACACACACACACATATATATATATATATATATATATATATATATATATATATATATGTGGCAAAGAAATGTTAATACCTTTGATATGGTCAAGTTTTCAACCTTAACTTAAGGCTTTGAAAAATTATATATGCCTGTATCAATCATAAGGATGGCATGATCAAATTCTCTGGAAATTTATGTATAGTTGTAACATAAACCTAAAATTACACAAAGTTACATAAAAATTCTTCAATCAATACATTTATTTTTCTTTATTTTTATATCAACAGTCAGGAATAATACCTACTATGTATTTCAACCCAGGATGTATAACATTTCCAGAACTTGGGTCACCTAAAAAGCTGGAAAGATGACTCGGCCATTAAAGGCTAGGCTCACATCCACCTTCCAATCTCAAACCAATATAAGTCATGGGAGGCTATTGAGTGGAAAAAAGAGCTGACTATATCATATGATAGGTATGATCTTCTGCTATAACTTCACACATGATTTTACCCTATTTAGTTTATTTCTGTGGTAGATGTCTGATAATATTTAAAGTCTTTGTTTACTATTGAAAATTATGCAGATTTAATGTCACTAGAGGAAGATCTTCATGTGGCAGATTCTGCCAGTGATCAAGGGAAGACCCACACTGTCTTTCAGAGAGTTTACAAGGAAAGTGGAGTGTTTTTAACTGTTATAATAGCGACACTGTGTTGTTTAGTGGTAAAACTCATCTTGACTTCAGTGTCTGGGTTCCAAGTCTTAAACTGCTGACATTATTCACTTGGCTTCTATCTTGGATGGTACTATGTGAAATGCAGCACATATTTTCCACTGCATCACTGGATTTACTGTACTGATTATGCCACAGCTAATCCATGTGTTAAGAAACAGTCATATCCTATTTTATATGTCTATATGAGTGAGTATACACCATGTGTGTCTTTCTGCTTCTGGGATAGCTCACTCAGGATGATCCTTTCCAGTTCCCACCATTTACCTGCAAATTTCATGATATCCTTGCTTTTTAGTTCTGAGTAATATTCCATTGTGTAGATGTACCACAATTTCTGTATCTATTCCTCAGTTGAGGGGCATCTGGGTTGTTTCCAGCTTCTGGCTATTAGAAATAAAGCTGCTACAAACATGGTTGAGCAAATGTCCTTATTGTGTACTTGAGCCTCTTTTGGATATATGCCTAGGAGTGGTATAGCTGGATCTTGAGGAAGCGCTATTCCTAGTTGTCTGAAGAAGGGTCAGATTGAGTTCCAGAGTGGTTGTACAAGTTTACATTTTCATCAGCAGTGGAGGAGGGTTCCCTTTTCTCCACAACCTCTCCAGCATGTGTTATCACTTGATTTTTTGATTTTGTCCATTCTGATGGGTGTAAGGTGAAATCTCAGGCTCGTTTTGATTTGCATTTCCCTGATGGCTAATGATGTTGAGCATTTCTTTAAGTGTTTCTCTTCCATTCGATATTCCTCTATTGAGAGTTCTCTGTTTAGCTTTCTTCCCCATTTTCTTTAATTGGATTACTTGATTTGTTGCTTTTCAACTTCTGTAGTTCCTAATATATACTGGAGTCTGTACACCTTGAGAGACTGATCAAGAGGGAGGACTCTGGCTAAAATGCTCAGTCCCCAGCGAGAAAGGCAAAGCAGATCGACATCAGAAGAAGAAAACAGGAAACAAGCTAGGAGCCTATTACAGAGGGCCCCTGAAAGACTCTGCCCTGCAGAATATCAAAGCATATGCTGAGACTTATAACCAACTGTTGGGCAGAGTGCATGGAATCTTATGAAAGATGTGGGAATTAGTAGGATAGGGAGAGGACAGGAGCTCCACAAGGAGAGCAACACAACCAAAAAATCTGAGTACAGGGGCCTTTCCTGAGACTGATACTCCAACCAAGTACCATGCATGGAGAAAACCTAGAACCGCTGCACAGATGTAGCCCATGGCAGATCAGTATGAAAGTGGGTTCCATAATACTTGGAACAGGAACTGCCTCTGACATGATCTGATTGGCCTGCTCTTTGATCACCCCACCCTGATGGGGGAACAGCCTTACCAGGCCACAAAGGAAGACAATGTAACCACTCCTGATGAGAGCTGGTAGGATCAGAAGAAAGGAAAGGAAGACCTCCCCTATCAGTGGACTTGGAGAGGGGCAAGAGTAGAGAAGGGGGAGGGAAGGTGTGATTGGGAGGAAAAGAGGGAGGGATTTATGGGGGGATACATAGTGAATAAAGTGTAATTAATATAAAAAGAAACAGTCATGTTAGAAAATTGGAAATAGCTCAAGCCCCAAGACTCAGCTATATGTCAGCTACATGGGCATATACCCAAAAGATGCTCTACCATACAATAAGGACATTTACTCAACTGTTAATTGCAACTTTATTCATAATAGCCAGAATCTGAAAACAGCCTAGATGTGCCTCAAATGAACAATGGATAAAGAAATTGTCTCCAGGTCTTTCTTTCTCCCACTTCTTCCATAAGATTCCCTGTGCTCAGCGCAAAGATCAGCTATAAGTCTTAACATCTGCTGTGATACCATGCTGGGTAGAGTGTTTTAGAAGCCCTCTGTGGCAATCTCCTGTCCTATTTCCTGTCTTCTCACACTTCCAATGTCTGTCCTGTTTGCCCATCTGAATGAGAATTAATCAGCTTCCCTAGTCTCCTTCTTGTTTAGCTTCTTTAGGACTATAGATTTTTGTATGTTTATCCTATGTTATATGTCTAATATCCACTTACAAGTGAATATATACCATGTGTGTCTTTCTGCTTCTGGGTTATTTCACTCATGATGATCTTTTCTAGATCTAACCATTTGCCTGCAAATTTCATGATTTCCTTGTTTTTAATTGCTGAGTAGTGTTCCATTGTGTAAATGTACCACAATTTCTGTATCTATTCCTTGGTTGAGGAATGTTTAGGTTATTTCCGGATTCTGGCTATTATGAGTAAAGCTGCTATGAACATAGTTGAGCTAATGTCGTTGTTGTGTGGTTGAATATCTTTTGGATACATGCTCAGGAGTGGTATAGCTGGATCTTGAAGTAGAACTATTCTTAATTTCTGAGAAAGAGCCCGACTGATTCCCAAAGTTGCTGTACCAGTTTGCATTCCCACCAACAATAGAGGAGGGTTTCCCTTTCCCCACATCCTCTCCAGCACATGTTGAGTTTTTTATCTTAGCCATTCTGATTGGTGTAAGGTAGAATCTCAGGGATTTTTTTATTTGTATTTCCCTGATGACTAAATATGTTCAGCATTTCCTTAAGGGTTTCTTGCCCATTCAATATTCTTCTGTTGAGAATTCAATTTTTAACTGGATTACTTGGTTTGCTGGTATTTAACTTCTTGGTTTCTTTATATATTCTGGATATTAGCTATCTGTCAAAGATCGGGATGATGAAAGTCCTTTCACACTATAGGCTGTCCTTTTGTTCTGTTGATCCTCCAGTATGTTTCTATGCCAGTATCATGAAGATTTTATTACTGTTGCTCTACAGTATAGCTCGAGATCAGGGATGGGGATACCTCCAGAAGTTCTTTTATTGTATAAGATGGTTTTTTAGCTACTCTGGGTTTTCCATATGAATTTGAGAATTGTTCTTTCAACGACTGTGAAGAATTGTGTTGATATTTTGGTAGGAATTGCATTGAATCTGAAGATTGCTTATGGTAGGGTGGCCATTTTTACTATGTTAATCCTACCAATCCATGAACATGGGAGGTCTTTCCATCTTCTGATATATCCTTCAATTTCTTTCTTCAGAGACTTGAAATTTTCTTTTTTCATATAAATCTTTCCCTTGCTTGGTTAGAGTTATATCGAGGTACTTTATGTTATTTGTGGCTAGTGTAAAAGCAGTTGTTTCACTAATTTCTTTCTCAGCCCTTTTGTCTTTTGTATACACGCGGGCTACTGATTTTCTTGAGTTAATTTTTATCCTGCCATTTTGCCAAAGGATTTTATCAGTTGTATAAGTTCTCTGGTAGAATTTTGGTGGTCACTCATGTGATACTTTGACTTCTTTCTTTTGAGTTTATTCCCTTTATCTCCTTTAGTTGTCTTATTACTCTAGGTAGAACTTCCAGTAATATGTTGAAAAGATATGGAGAGAGTGGGCAGAATACCTTGTCCCTGATTTCAGTGGGCTTGATTTAAGTTTCTCTCCATTTAGTTTTTTGTTAGCTCCAGGCTTGCTGTATATTGTAAAGGCCTTATTTTCATGGATGTTTTTCTATTAAAAAGTTTGACTTATGCACTGTAGCCATAGAAATCATTTGGAAGACAGCAGGGGTAGCCAAAATAGATTAAATTAATGAGTTATGTTTAGTGCTCACACAGCATGCTTTACTTTAATTGATTACTCTATGAACAAACTTAAATTAGCAATATAAGTGTTGATAGAAGAAAATTAATTTTTAATAACACCCATTATATCCTGGTAGAAAGTTAATCTAAGTGAAAAGTCCATTATTTGTATAAAGCTTTTAAGACAACTTTGATAATAGGAATATATACTAGGCTGAAGAGCTTATAAATGCAAAGAATGCCATAGGCTGAACTTATTTAATAAAATTCTTTACATCTAGCATTGAATTTTGTGGTATTTATGTTCTAAAAGTAAATAATACATCAAAGATTTTTTTAAAATATGGGGGTTCCAAGATCTGGTATCGCCCATGCAGAATATCCAAACAGCAGCTCAGCAGTGAGAGCAGGGTGGCTGGCAGGCTGTACTATGGACCCCAAAACCCTGACGACTATATTTCTCAGGTGAGAGGAGAATCCACGGGGATACTTGTAGGTTCATTTTCAGGCCACCCGGATAACAAAGCAAAAAAATCCTGGGTTCCCACCAACCACTGCCACTGCTCAAGGCTACCTGCCTAGTCTCCCCATCTTCCAATACCTTCCTGAGACCTACAACAGAGACAGGTGGATCCAGTCTGCAGTGCAGGCTCCAAGAATAATCATTCAAGGCTATGGCTATATGCAACCAGAAGGCTAGAGGCTGGCTCAAAAATACAGACAACAAAAACCAGGACACCATGGCTTCACAAGAATCTCTAAAACTCAATGGATATTCTATTGCAGCTGAAACACTGGAAAATGATCTAAATTCTATAATTATGGAGCTATCCACGGTACATAAAGAGGAATTGAACAAAAAATAAGGACCATCTATGGACATATAAGTATCCACATTCAAACAGGTGAAGGAAATGGTGCAAGACATGAAAACAGAATTAGAATCAATAAGGAAAATACAAACAGAGAAAACCCTGGAATTGGAGAACTTAGAGAAGAGATCAGGAACCAAAAGCATCACCAACAGAATATAAGAGATGTAAAAGAAAATCTCAGGTGCTGAAGATACAATTGCAAAAACTGACAAATTTCTCAAAGAAAAAAATAAAATTGTAAAAGTTCCAAACACAAAACATCCAAGAAATCAAGGGCACCAAGAAAAGACAAAAATGAGAATAATAGGAATAGACAAAAAAGAAAATTCCAGGCCCCAAGGTCCAGAAAATATTTTTGAGGAGATCATAGAAGAAAATTTCCCCAACCTTAAGAAAGAGATGCCCATGAACATACAAGAGGCTTACAGAACACCAAATAGATTAGACAAGAAAAGAAACTCCTCCCTCCACATAATAAACAAAACACTTAATCTACAGAATAAAGTAAAAATATTAAAAGTGGCAAGGGAAAAAAGTTCAAGTAACATATGAAGGAAAAGCTATCAGAATCACACCAGACTTCTTAACAAAAACTATGAAAGCCAGAAGGACTTGGACAAATATCATTCAGAAGCTTAGAGATCACAGATGCCAATCCAGCAAAACTTTCGATCAACATATATTGAGAAAACAAAAGGTTCCATGACAAACTAATTTAAACAATATATAGGCAGCAATCCAGCACTACATAAGATGCTAGAAGGAAAACATCAACCCAAAGAGATAAACAATACCCAAGAAAACAAAGGATAAAGACACCGTCACATCAAAAGAAGCAAAAGGAAAGAAGCACACGAACACAGAGTCACCACCAATAAAAGGAACTAACAATTATTGGTCTCTAATATCTATTAATGCCAACGGTCTCAGCTCGCCAATAAAAAATCACAGACTAACAGCTTGTTTGTGGAAACAGGATCCACCATTCAGCTGCATTCAAGAAACAAACCTTTGTAACAAAGATAGACACTACCTCGGAGTAAACAGCCAGAAAAAGGTTTTCCAAGCAAAGAGACACAAGAAACAAGCTGTAGTAGCCATCCTAACATCTAATAAATTAGACTTTAAACAAAAATTAATCAAAGGAGATGTAGAAGACACATAATTATCATCAAAGGAAAAATCCTCCAGAAGGACATCACAATCCTGAACATCTGTGTACCAGACACAAGGGATCCTGCTTTTGTCAAAGAAACATTATTAAAGCTTACATCATACATTTATCCCAACACCTTAATAGTGAGATACTTCAATACCCCATTCTCATCAAGGGATAAATCATTGAGACAGAAACTAAACAGAGAAATAATGACACTTACAGAGATGTTAAATAAAATAGACCTACTAGATGCCTACAGAACCTTTCATCCAAACACAAAAGAGTATACATTTTTCTCAGCACCTCATGAAATGTTTTGGAAAATTGACCAAATAGTCTAGCACAGAGCAAGCCTCAATAGAAACAAAAAGATTTAAATAATCCCTTTTATCATATCAGATTACCATGGTCTAAAACTATACCTCAACAGAAATAGAAATAACAAAAACCTTATACACATATGGTAACTGAAAAACTCTCTAATCAATGATACCTGGTTCAGGGAAAAAATTTTAAAAAATGATTAAAAGAGTTCCCAGAACTTATTGAAAATGAAGGTATAACTTACCCTAATTTATGGGACACAATGAAAGCAATGCTAAGGGGAACGTTCATAGCACTTAGTACCTCCATAAAAAATTTGAGGCATCTCATAAAAGCAACTTAATGGCACACCTGAAAGCACTAGAGAAAAAAAGAAGCAGACACACCCAAGAGGAGTAGAATGCTGGAAATATTCAAACTCAGGGCTGAACTCTATACATTAGAAACAAAAAGAACAATTCAAAGAATTGATTCTTTGAGAAAATCAACAAGATAGGCAAACCCTTACCCAAACTAACTAAAAGGCAGAGGAACTCTGTCCAAATCAGCAAAATCAGAAATGAAAAGGGGATATAATTATTGACACTGAGGAAAATTGAAGGAATGATTAGGCTTATTTCAAAAGCCTATCTGCAACAAATTTTGAAAATGTAAATGAAATAATGAAATGTACTCTTTTTTTAATTAATTAATTTATTTTTTTTAATTTATTTATTTTTATCTCAGTCACAGGTTAGGTACTTTGAGGGGCCAGGCGTAGGCCCCTCCCCCATTCCCTCCTACCCTCCCACTCCCTCCCTCATCTCCTTCTTCCCCGCCCCCTCCAAGTCCACCAACAGGGGAGGACCTCCTTCCCTTCCATCCAACCCCAGCTTATCCTGTCTCCTCAGGGCTGGCTGCAAAGTCCTCCCCTGGGATCTAGCCAGTCTGTCACTCCCCGGCTTGTATGGGGGAGGGTC